>MU195261.1:0-10473 GCA_016904865.1 Pissodes strobi
TGTGTGTCTGGATGCTTGGAGCAGGAGGCTGTGGAGCGGCTGTCACTGGCGCGCACAGCAGTTGAGGACTGGTTCCTGGCAAACCGACTTTTGTTAAACCCGGATGAAACGCAGCAAATGCTTTTCACGCTTAGGGAAGTTAACCACAGAGGAGTACAATCAACAAAGTCTCTTGGAGTAAACATTGATGCTAATTTGAATTGGGATGTGCACGTAGATGATTTCTGTGGAAGACTTAAGAGCAGTGTGTTTGTGCTGCGCAACTTGGCGGGTTGTGTGTCGCGTGATACGATGTCATCTGCTTACTACTCCTTGTTCCATAGCATCATGTCCTATAAAATACTTGCCTGAGCAGGATCGCCTCAAACATCTAGGGTATTTAGCCTTCAAAGAAGGGCCCTTGGAATTGTGTGTGGACTGGGGTACAGGGAGGACTGTAGGGGTGCCTTCTCTAGCGTGCGCGTGCTTACTTTTCCATCGGTCTGCATACTACAAAACCTTCTCTTTATATAGCAACGCGAAAAAGAGTTCATAGCCCATGGAGACTGTCATGATTATGATAACAGAAACAGACACAATCTGGTAACTAAATATTGCAGATTGAAGAAGTGCCAAGGTAGACTGGTCTTTATGGCAATCAAACTGTTTAACAAACTACCACTTCAACTGAAAGTGTTACCTTTTAAATGATTTACAACTAAATGTAAGATGATCCTAGTGAGTAAGGCCTTTTATAGCTTTGAGGAGTTCCTTGAACGTCAACTCTAGTGAGTACATGTTCAATACTTCAAATATAAAAAACAATAATAAACAAATCCTTTAAGGTGTTTTATGTCATGATAGTGGATAGTCCTGGTCTTATCTTAAATATGCCTTATTTTAAGTATTTCTGACGTGTGTGAATACTATGTTGTATGTTAACATTAATAAATGTCGATTTTGATTTTGAGGTACTTCCGCAATAACACAATCAGCACCATATGTCATCGTTTCTGACGAATCAATCTTCGTTAAGAAATATTTAATGAGAGCATTTCCTAGAAGGCAAATGGAGAATCCTGCCAACAAGACCATCAACTACTGTTTATGTTTAGACATAGAATTGAGACAATGCTTTTGGGATATTATCAACAAGTTTCGCATTTACAACAGAAGAATGCATGCAAATCCCGAAAACGAATATTATATTGTATAATAGAGATATGTTCTATATTGTTGTGGAGGATTCATTTTTACCTTGGAATTGATTACCTTTGGCTCCTTAAATGATTAAACTTGGTTTGAATTGGTGTAGAGCCTCTTCGGCCCAGGCTCCAGGATGTAAACTGCACAAGTGCAAGTTTAGTGACCCTAATGAAATCTGTACCTATATATCATCGATTCGATAAGCAACTCTGCTATCGTTTTCAAGAAAGGCAAAAAACTTAAAATGAAAATGGTTAGCAAATACAATAAAACAGTAAAAAGCTCTTGCAGATTGTCAGACTTTGAACAGACTTTGATGATGATTATAATGCCATATTTAATTACTGGTTAACTGGTATTTAATGTGATAATGAGGTGTTATTTGGTAAATTAATTGGTTTTTGAAGTTTTATATATCTATAATTTGGTGTTATTCGCTTAGGAAGAATTTAATAATTTTTGTTGAAAGGATTAGTTAATTTTTAAATGTCCGTTATCAACTTCAGTTTTTAGCAACCATGTGCTATTAAAACTAACAGAAGTTGAAGCAACACATTCATCTTTATTTAATAAAATTAAAGCACTTTCTTTAATTTTACGTTTTTTAGATGAAGGCTCCTTTGCCAAAATACTAGAAGCGTTCCATTGTATTCTGTGATTGTTATCAAATGCATGTTGTTGAAAAAGATGTAATTTGTGGAATTGTGCATTATATACTTAATAATATAACGAAACATTTTCTTAACGATTTTCTAAATCATATTAACACAAAAGAACCCACAATCAAATTCACCATAAAAAAAGAAATTAATGAACAACTTTCATTCCTTGACATTCTTCTAAAAAAGACAAACAGATATTTAAATTTTAATTCAAATCAGCCAATAATGGTAAAAAAGGGGGTCGTAAAAAGTCTATATGATCGGATAAATATAATTTGTAATGATCAAAATTTCAGCCCAAAAATAATTTTTGAGCAATGTTTTGATTAATAATAACTATCCTATTGATTTCATTCAAAAATGCTTTATTGAATTTGAACAACCAAATATCAGACAAAATCAAAATAGACCTATTACGAACCTCTTCATTCCTTATATTCCTGGTTTATCAGACAAAATAAAACGAATAGGTAATAAATTTTACATTCGTACAATTTTCAAAACAGAAAGCACCCTTAGTTCTAAACTAACAAAAACAAAACCACTTAATGAAAATGAAACTACTAAAAATGTTATCTATAAAATACCATGTGAAGGTAATAAATTTTCTATAGGTGAGACCTGTAGACCATTATGAAAACGTATAAAAGAACACCAAACTTATATTAGAAATGCACAATTCCACAAATCACATATTTGTCAACATGCATTTGATAACAAACAAAGTATTTTGGCAAAGGAGCCTTCATCTAAAAAACGTAAAATTAAAGAAAGTGCTTTAATTTTATTAAATAAAGATGAATGTGTTGCTTCAACTTCTGTTAGTTTTAATAGCACTTGGTTACCTTTGCTAAAAACTGAAGTTGATAAGGGACACTTACAAATTAACTAATCCTTTCAACAAAAATCATTAAATTCTTTCTACGCGAATAACACCAAATTATAGATATATAAAACTTCAAAAACAAATTAATTTACCAAATAACACCTCATAATCACACTAAATACCAGTTAACCAGTAGTTAATTATGGCATTATAATTGTCATCTTGTCAAAGTCAGTTCAAAGCCTGACAATCTGCAAGAGCTTTTTACTGTTTTATTGTATTTGGTAACCATTTTCATGTTTAGTTTTTTGCATTTCTTGAAAACCATAGCAGACTTGCTTATCGAATCGACGATATATAGGTACACATTTCATTAGGGTCACTAAACTTGCACTTGTGCAGTTTACATCCTAGAGCCTGGGCCGAAGGGGCTCTACATCAATTCAAACCAAGTTTAATCATTTGTGGAGCCAAAGGCAATCAATTCCAAGGTAAATAATGTTATAAAAAGTCAGAACAATTTTGTATTACCCTTGAAAGGGAGGGGAGACTGTAAGCAAGACCATAGTTTTATATTTTCATTTGAACTACAAACGCATACCAAATTTGAAGCCAATTGGATATTAGAAGTCAGCTAAAATTGACTTGCAACATTTAACCCAATATCGGCCATGTTGAATCCGCCATTTTGAATTTTCAAAATCTGATAGAAAATTCATATTCCTTGTCTCCAAAATCCCCCATATAGCAATTTTAAGCGAAATCGGACATACTTTAAGTAGGGCCCCCGCCCTTACCCCCGAAAGGGCGCACGTTGTAAACTTAACAACATTATAATATTGTATTGTCATCGGAACTATAAATGTGTACCAAATTTCAAGTTACTCGGACATTAGAAGTAGTTCTAATTCAGCCAGCTTGCACGATTTGATTACATACAGATCCACAGGTGAAAGTAAATAAAAGTTTGTAAAAAACATGGATCTTTTAGGCAGGCACTCATTGAAATTTCTAAGCACTGCCATAGTTTATACCGTCACCGAATCAGTTATACAACTCTGAGCCGGCGCCTTTGACGTTAGTGAAGCCAAATTCTATATATTAGTTGGAAACGTCAGAATTATACGGCCAGCAGCTGGGCTATGGACAGAGTCGAACTAGGATCTATAACTAAGTATATGGATTTAATATACAAAATTCGCGAAAGCAGTCCCCAAAAGCACTACAAATAAAGCCGACTATCGAACAAACAGAATGGTACTTTTCCTGTCGCCCCACAGAAAATTAATAATCGAGATCTCATCTGAATACAAGCACAATATAAAAGCCTGTTGCGTGCCTCGTTTTACGGTTAATTCTCGCCAACACTATCACTATCTCTTTCTCTTTACATGCGAAATCTTATTGAAAAGAGGCATACATGTATGCCAATCTGATGTTTTAGTTATAAAGGCAGTGTTCACTCATTGAGAGCAGGCGCAAGATAAGAACTCCCAGCTCTCTTATTAGATTATGAAAGGGAGAGGGATACCGCGCACTGCATTCAAGCAAGTTATTGATCTGTTACCGAAAACGATAAGACGCCATTGCTTTGGTGCAAAACAAAGGATTTGGTACGATCGTGTTTTATTGTGATAATTTGTGTTTTTGAAGGGTTTAGTGTAAAAAACTGTGTTTTGCATAATGGTAGGGTGTGCAGCTTATTGTTGTAAAAACTACAACAGTTCAAAGGACCCAGGAGTTACGTATCACAGGTAATTAACAAGTGACATTTTTTGGCAGTGATTTCTGAAATATTTCAAAAACTAATTATTTTATAGCAATATCTTCGAAATATGATTTATAATATGCTATTATGAAGCCGCTAATTATATTGCAGAACATATTCTTTTTATTTGTAATTAGTAAATTAGCTTTTTATGTACCTGTTCCTTACTTTCTCCAGTGGCGTAGAGATTGATTAAAGATAATAATAATTATTCAGATTCACCACTTACAAGTTTATTTTATAGAAAGTGGCTTGTGTGGTGTTATTTCTCTCATTGTTTTTGTTTTGTGTATTTCAGATTTTCCAGGAATGTTGAGAGACGGAATGTTTGGGTTAATATTATGAAACTTGTTCATTTTTAACCATATTTCAATGACAGGCTTTGTTCCAAACATTTTAAACCACGTTTCTTGTATCGAACAGATCAAAAAGTGTATCTGTTAAATGAAGCAGTCCCGACCATATTCCAAGAACTTCCCAGACATCGGCAACCAAAAATGGTAAGTCGCTTCCTGGTTATTTATATATATAAGGCCTCTACATTAACCGGACATTATAATAAGAGTTGTTCAAAAATTCATTGAATTATCTTTTTTATTGCTGTTTTTGCATGGGCATATTATTATGTACTTGTAACTCGACTAGTAAATATCATACATTTATATGTTTTTAACATTTATTGTACACTACAAAAACATTGGGCGAAATTATTGTTCTGCACTAAATTATAGCACATTATATTATTACAAATTATATCTAGCGTTCTTGCGATTATTTATTATTGTTTAATGCAGGGAAAAAAAGGAGTCGTTGTGAAAGTCCGGAACCAACCTCGTCAGCAGCAGCCGAGACTGATACCCTTGCTGATTCCCCGCGAAAGATAAAACTAAGGAAGCAATTGTTTCACCAAGTTGCTAAAAATAAGTAAGTCACTGAAGAGGAAATAAATATGGCTTCATCTCATCTTATTGACATTTGTGTGCATGCCGAAAGTTTGGAATCTATTTGGAAGGATCACGATTATATCATGAATACTTCCATTATAAGTACGTGTTCCTTGCAAATAGTACAATATATAGCTGGTTTTGTTTCACATACCTAAATTAAAACGTGGTAATAAACCAGATTTACTGAATTCTTTAATTTAATTTAAAACTCTCGGTGGTCTTACATATCCTTCAGATGATGTTATTAATATTTGCTTAAAATTCGAGCATTATTTAAGAACAAATGAAAATAATTTGCATAGGAAATATTTTGTACTAGCGCTCACAAACAAAATTGTATCTAGTGCTTTAGGAACTAATGTTTTTAAGTGTTTAGAAACTCATGTTTTAGAAAATGAAGTTAACCTTATATACTTTTTAATAAAATCTGTAAGTATGTATAAATGATTTAAATGTATAAGAATTCATTTTATTGCAAAAAGTGAGACCCACAAGTGATGTGTGTGCGAAGTAAATTTACACAATTAATTTTATTTAAAGGCCAATAAAATAAGATTGTATTATAAAGTAAGCGTAAAATCAAGTGTTAGATAAGTAATAGTTGAAAAATGTAAGTAATTCCTCAGATTTCAACTAGAGTTGTCAGGTGTCCTGGATTTGGGCCTCAGATTCCACCATCCTGCGAAAACCTCTTCTCTTCAGCATGCCCAGTGTCCTGGATTCCATGAATACTCAAATTATTCTTCTTGGGAATTGTTTACCATTACCGTTTCACTTAAAATTTCCCTTACAGCGACCACGGAGCTGGGTCCCTGTCACCTCTACCGCCACCGCCCTCTTTCATTAAGCTGCTACGCTACTTGTTTGTATTATTGTATTTGTAATTAAAATTTGCAGGGTTCTATTTTAATTAGGTGCTAATATAAAAATTGGATGACACAGTGAAAGGTGGAAAGCTATTTTAAGGCACGTGCCCACCCCCGGGCTGAGTCTATTTCCAGCTATCGAAACATTACCGACTATTTTTCCAGCAATAAAAAGTTACCTCTCCGTCTACCAGGAAGAACATATTTCCGTGACCTACAGCGTTTTTTTCTGTAAGTTGTTTTCATAATACTGAAAATTATTTTTGAAATGAAACAAAAACTTGAACAAGCTGATTTACTTTGTTCGAAGTCTATGGTATTTTAAATTCCCTAAGACAAAAAATTAGTCAAAGGATAAATGACAAGTTCTTTGGTTTTCTTGCACCAAACTTTAAAAAAAAAATGTCTCTTAATGAACAAAATAAAATAAAGGGGCCCTTTTCAAAATGTTATAAACATTTGCTTGATTATCTTGACTTACACCAAAGAGCCCTCAATTATTGATTGAGTTAATGTAGAAATATTAGAATTTATGAAGTGTTGAGTTTAATAAAACATGGCCTTCTTAGTATGAATTTGTCCTTCCTTTTTCAACTCTGTGTCATGTGTGTCATGTGTCATAATTTCAACACTAAGCTCAGGTATCAAGAGCCAACTAATTTTAACAGATATTAGCATATATTTAAAAAAGCCAAATCTGTAAAGTAAATAATGTTGACATGTTTATTTTTTAGATTAGTAGTAGGATTTATGCTGTAAGGACCTTTCTGTTCACATTTAATTGTAATAGGATATCTAGCAATCCTGGCATGTTAAGTTGTTGTTTTTGGTTTGGCTCTCAGTTGTAAATTATAATAAATTTTCGGAAAATAGATTCTTATCGGAAATTAGCAAATTTTCCTTTTCTCAGTATTATTTGTTTTTTTATGTTCAATAAAAACGTTTTTATCTACCTGGTCTTTCATTCCTATTTATTTCAATTCCAGTAATACATGGGTATAAAGAATGATGATAAGAGTAGAAATTATAGGCATATCTTATAGCATATGTACATGTATCTGCCACAAAATATAAAAGAAACCGAAAATGTTTTGTTTTTTTTTTTTTAATTTTGAACACTTTGCTGTCTTATAATAAACAAATATTTTAATACATTTTTTCCGAGGTTAAATCTCGATGCTACGCCACTGGCACTTTGGCTTTGATCCCAACTGGTAACAGATGTCTGCGGTCTATTATCTGTCCTCTCTCTTTCCTTGTCTAAGGTTGAAGCGCTTGCCTTCAGAACACGTGGAGAGTTGTTTAACTGATTCGGGTACAGTATAAGCTGTGGCACTGCTGCCACTTATTTCGTATCATGCAAAGTGTGTAAAAGAAATACATTTTATTAATTATTCACGATTATATTAAGTGGATGAAATTAAGTAGCAATTCAAAATTTCATACCGCTTCATAAGTGTTCAGTCAGTTAAAGTAGTCTTTAATATTCAACAAAAACGGTTTTGAAATAAGTTCTGGCATAAAGAGCGAATGCATTTTTAATCATGAAAATTCCGACCGTGAATATAGTTACTCAACGTTTCCTTTGTACTGTAAAAATACGAGAAGAAACTTCTTTTAACAAGAGATTGGTAAGTAATTGCACGTCGCATAATACATGTTGTAAAGTAATAGATTATACTCTACGTTAGCTCTAGTTAAATACATTTTAATTAAACTAATCTGTATTTGCAATTTATTATCTCCATGGTGGGAACGCGAATATTAATTTGAAATTTTCCAGTATTCTGCTCTAATTAGAATTAATTTTTAAATATCCTGCACATGTGAAGCATTAAACCTCTAAATGCCTGCGCGAGGTTTCCGAATGAAGATTCGTTGTTTTTAAAATATATATAAAGCATATATTTTATTTTGGAGCCGATCAATGACAGTTTGTGACAAGAGGGGCTGCATTGTATTGGCTGGCAGGAACGTCAAACTGGTGAGAGCAGTTTGATTACGGGGAGTGACGCTCCCACCATTCCGAGTTGCCACGGGATGTGGCCCATCAAATCCCATCGTCCTCCTCCAGGCTGGAGAACACCAAAGTACAAAGTCTGGAGCTGATCACTGGGGAGTGATCCAACAAACCCCATTTTTACCCCTGTCAGACTAGGGACCAAAGGAATGAGTCTGAGGCTGATGCTTCGTGTGGAAGCGGCCCTAGGTGGTAGATGCATAAGCCTACTCGCATCGTCCGGTGAAAGACCACCCCACCAGAATTGGGAAGCGCTAAGTGGTTTTCCCAAATCACGTTCCGCTTTCGCGCTGGTGGTCCCGGGTCCCACAGTAGGAATATATGGACATGATGGTGCTTCCATGATCAAAATATTCCGGAAGAAAACTCCCCGGCCATTCGGATCTCCGGGCGCTGGGTGGCCCAGGGAGCCCTTCATTCCGCATTTCACAGACAGCAAAGATGCCGAACCAATTTAGAATAGATTTCTGCAACATAAGAGGCCTAAATACAAACATAAATTCGGTACATCAACATCTACAAGCAAATAGACCACACATATTAGCCCTTACAGAAACACAAGTATGTTCTACAACAACAACAGTGAACTACCTCTATCCTGGTTACGACTTACATACCCGATTCAGATATAAGTTCGGAATATGCCCTTTTGTCCGAAGCGACCTTTCATGTCACCGCGAGGAAACACTCGAACCGAACAACCTTGACGTCATGTGGCTCAAGTTCACCGCCAAGGGATTAACCAAGTCCTCTGAGCGATAAAGCCTGCCAAAGCTTTTTCTCAACACTAGCTACCACTTTTGACTCAATACAGGTCGATCACCCCAGTTCAGAAATAATCGTTGACTTCAATGCCCACAACACCAACTGGCTCAAACATCACAACAAGACCGACAACGAAGGTAGAGAAGCTGAAGCATTTGCCATCAGCTGCGGGCTTACTCAACTTGTAGACAAACCAACTCGAGTCTGAGAGAGGGGCGAATTCGCCGCCCTCCTGGATCTTTTTCTGACCACCAATCCTGACCGGTACAAAGTTACAGTTGGTCCGCCATTAGGTACCTCCGACCACAAACTTATTAGAACGGTTTGTGAATTGCCACTCATACAGAAGGATCCACCATTGCCTCGCAAAATCTGGCATTACAATTCTGCAAACTGGGACGATCTAAGGCAGTTCTACCTAGATTTTCCTTGGCTCGACGTCTGCTTTGCCACTGACGACCCGTCAGACTGCTGCGAAGAGATCATGCAAGTAATCTCCTCAGGAATGGAAGCATACATCCCAAATTCCATCAAGTTACCATCAAAAGGAAAGCCCTGTTTCGACAAAAGATGCGAAAGAGCTGTAGGAAGGAAACAGCAAGCCTATAAGTACTGGCAGCAAAATCAGACCGCTGAAAATCGCAATTATTTTATCGAAGCGAGAAACGAGTGCAAGCGTGTGATCGACGAAACTAAGGACAAACACAATCAAAGGATCAGGAATAAACTTTTGCAATGCCCCAGTGGTTCCAGGAATTTCTGGTCGGTAGCAAAGGCAGTAAGTAACAACTTTACAAAAACGTCTCTCCCACCTTTGACGGACGAACGTGGCATCACGGCGACTACAGCCAAGGAAAAAGCAAACATGCTCGCCAAAATGTTTTCATCGCACTCTACCTTAGACGTGCCCCAACGCAAGACTCTCCCCACTGCCACCACCATGGCAGAAGTCAAGTTTTCTCATCGTGATATTCGCAAAATCCTTAAAGAACTAGATACGCAAAAGGCATCAGGACCGGACGGAATACCTGCCATCGTGCTAAAGAACTGCGCCAACGAACTAACACCCGTTTTTTCCAGGCTTTTTTCTCTTTCTTACAGAAAAGGGATTTACCCATCCTCTTGGAAAGTCGCTCGAGTGCAAGCTGTTCCAAAAAAGGCAAGAAAACCACGCCCTCAAACTATCGCCCAATTGCCTTGCTTCCAATAATCTCCAAAGTCATGGAACGTGTAGTCAACCAGCAACTACTCAAGTACCTCGAGAACAACAGAATAATCAGCGATAATCAATACGGCTTTCGCAAAGAGAGATCGACAGGAGATATATTGGCCTATGTCACTCATATATGGAGTAGGGCAATTGAAAACTACGGAGAGTCTCGAGCGATTGCGTTGGATATTTCAAAGGCATTCGACAGAGTTTGGCATGACGGA
>JAEQML010071256.1:0-16260 GCA_016904865.1 Pissodes strobi
TAGTCATTGATGTGGTGAAAATTGATGTTTAATTAATTATTAAATAATTTATAAGGAATTAAAGTGTATATAGCGCAGGTATTTGTTGCGCAAGTAGAACGTGGAAACTTTTGAAGTGAAATTTCTTTTACGAGGGTAAAGTCAGAAACATGAAGCAGGGCAGCAGCTGCCTCATTCCTGGAACGAACCTATAGTAGATTGCCCTAAAGGTTCGTTACCAGATACTTACAAGCTTTCCCAGGATAATCATTAGCATGACTGGAAAACCAAAAGCCACGGCCCTCAGTCCCCGACAGGTCTTGAGTGACCAGAGGGTGCTAAGAATCACTGGGCCAGTCATGAGGAATATTGTTACATGGAACGTGTGGAGCATGTTTCAGGCGGGAAAAATACATAATGCTATCAAGGAGATGAAACGACTCAATATAAAGATACTGGGGATCAGCGAAATGAGATGGCCAAACTTGGGACAATGTCAAATAAATAAACATCAAGTATTCTACTCGGGCAACGACAACAACCAACACTAACTACAATGGTGTAGGTGTCATAATGGACAAGAAAACCAGCAACTCAGTAAAGGCGTTTGTTCCGGTGTCGGACAGAGTGCTTTTTATAAAACTCCACTTCCAGCCATTTGACGTCAACATCATCCAGGTCTGTACACCAACGTGTGACCAACCGGATGAAAAGATAGAAGACTTTTACGAACAAATTGCGGATACTCTGAAGTTAGCGAAAAAAATCAGAGGTGAAATTTATCATGGGCGATTTTAATCCCACGAGAGGAGATTACTGGTAGATACGGTTTATGAAAAGCAAACGATAGGGGAGACCGGCTAGTTCAGTTCTGCCATGCAGGAACAAGAGTTCATTGTATCAAAACTTGCAACCAGAAGACTCTACACGTGGACATCCAGCGCCCACACCACTGAAAAAATTATTCGTAATCAAATAGATATTAAAAAACGATACAGGAACTGCATAAAGTCCGCTAAAACATACCCAGGTGCAGACATAAACTCCGACCATAACCCAGTTGTTGCAGCAGTAAGACTTACACTCAAAAGATGTTTGCAAAAATCAAGACGCAATAAGCCAGATATGTCAAAACTAAAAGACCTAAATATAATCAGCACTCTGAAGCGAGAATTGAATTCCAGACTGGATGCGATACCAATGACGGAGACAGCGGAGACTGAGGAACTATGGTCCAATATAAGAAATGCGACCACAGAATGCACTAACAAAATCCTTAAACCTCAACGAAACATCAAGAAAAAACCGTGGATGTCGAAAGAAATTATTGAACAGATGGAAAACAGACGGACACATAAGGGCAGGAACAACGAATACCGAGTGCTAAATCGTATAATTAAAAACAAGATTAGGGAAGCAAAAGAGAAATGGCTTTCCGAGCAGTGCCGAGAAATAGAAAGTAATGGAAGCAAAGTACGACACATTAAACATGCATAAGACGATAGAAGAAGCGGCAGGTATCTGTAGAAGCAGGAGCGCGGCGACTTTGCAGAACGCGCAGGGCAAACTGTTACTGGAAACCTCAGAAAAACTGAGCAGCTATTTCGGGATACTCTGCCGGAACTCTAGTTAGAATCCCCTGATCAGGACAAAGACAGAAATTCAGTAAGCCCTGCCATCAAACTCAAAAAATGGGAAGGCTAGTGGCTCTGGTGACGTCTATGTCGAGACTCTGAAAATACTGCAGAATATATTATATGAGGTGCGAGACGATGATGGGTGACTCTCAGTTCGGTTTTCGCAATGGTTTCGGAATAAGGGCGGCATTATTCAGCATACAGGTTCTAATCCAAAGGTGCCGGGACATATCGGTGACCGTTTACGCATGTTTCATCGACTATGAGAAAGCCTTTGATAAAGTTAAACACGAAAAACTGAACAATACTCTCAAAGGATTAGGATTAGAAGAAAGAGACCTCAGAATTATAGCCAACCTTTACTGGAATCAAACTGCCCACATAAGAATCGATAACAGCGCGTCCGACGAGATCAAAATCCTGAGAGGCGTCCGTCAAGGGTGCATTTTATCGCCAATGTTATCCAATCTGTATTCCGACGGAATATTCCAAGAAGCATTATACGAGTGCGATGAGGGGATCACTGTCAATGGGATTAAGATAAACAATCTGAGGTATGCGGATAACACTGTTCTTGTAGCCGAGTCCCTGGAAGGAATGCAGGAACTGGTTAACCGCGTGACGGTTTCAAGCTGGGAGGCCGGCCTAAGCCTAAACGTGAAAAAGACAAAGTGGCTGGCAGTTATGAAGACAAACAATGTGGAAGGACTGCTGGAAATCAACGGTCAACGGATTGAAAAGGTGAAAACATTTAGATATCTTGGGTGCCAGTTAAACGAGAAGTGGGACACTGCACAGGAGATTCGTGCAAAAGTGAAATAGGCTCGTGCTACGTTCCTGAGGATGCGCAATGTACTTTGCAGCAGAGATTTAAGCTTGCCTCTACGAATCCGATTGCTTCGTTGTTACGTGTTCAGCATACTGTTCTATGGAATGGAAGCTTGGACCTTGTCAGATGCGATGTGCAAAAAATTGGAGGCCTTTGAAATGTGGACGTACAGAAGGATCCTGAGAATTTTCTGGGTGGAGAGAGTACGCAACACCGAGGTACTTCAGCTCCTCGATAAACAGCTCGAGGTCCTTTTCACACGAAAAAAGCGCAAACTGGAGTATTTGGGTCATCTTAGAAGGGTATCCTGGCTAAGAAATTTAAGGCAATGGTATGGAGTGAGTACCACCACATTATTTCGTCGAGCTGTAGACAAAGTCCAGATAGCGCTCATGATTGCCAACGTCCGAGGCGGACAAGGCACCTGAGGAAGAAGAAGAAGGTCAGAAAAATGCTTATCAAAGTGAAACGCTTATCAAAGTGAATGGCCCCTTTAATTAAGCATGTTCCAGTATAGGTAGAGGGTTGAAATTTTCACGACATGTAGCCGGGGTAAAATGAGGATCCTGGACGAAAACTGGACCCCGTACCCCCTCCCCTCCCCCGTTCGGCTAGGAAAGGGGGAGAAGAAAAACTAAAATAATTAATTTCGGGAGAACGGGAAGAGCTACCGGGTCGAAATTGTTATGGTAGGTGCGTCTCATGCGGGGCTACCGTTGATTGTATGGGGGGGGTCTAATTTAAGGAGGGATTTTGGGGGAAAAAATCGTTTTTTGCCGATATCTCTGCAACGGAGCCTCGGATTAAAATTCGCGGGGGGTCATCAGTGGGAGGAATTATACCCCCAACTAATCCCCCCCCCCCTCCCCCCGATATCCAAAAAATTTCGAAAAAAATGGTAAAATATAAAAAAAAAATAACGTATAAAATTGTTCGGAAAGTTAATAAAAATATTATAAAACGAAATAAGAAAAAAAATTAATAAAAAAGTTAGAGACACGCGGTTTTCGACGAATTCAGCTACTAGGTCGGGGATGGCATAAATGGGAAAAAATTGAAAAAAAAAACGTAAAAAAATGTTCGTAAAGTTAATAAAGATATTATAAAACGAAGTAATAAAGAAAACAAAACCAAAAGATTGTTCGGAAAATTAATAAAAGTATTATAAAACCAAATTAAAAGAAAAAATTAAAAAAAAAAGGGAAAATTGTTTGGAAAGTTAATAAGAAAAAGAAATTAGAAAAACGCGCTCAGCGAAAAATAAATTGAAAAAAAGGGGAAAAAAATGTCATAAGTTGAAAAAAAAAGCTTCAAAAAAATTAAAACTCAATTTCTTATATCTCTTTCAGAACTGTCACTTCAGTTGTGTGCTTATAAAGGTGAGGCACATATATTTTTTTTATTAAAATGTCCTTCATAGAATTTAGGCGATAAAATACTTCTTATATGTGAATTTTTGATTGAATGAATAAGTTGGTACACTTATAGTTCTCTTAAATTATAGTCCATGTCTTCTAGTTTGTTCAAAAATTTGCCTGTCTTCTGTACCAGCCTTGGCGCCAGCTCTAAATTCTCAATAAATACACAATATAATTTTATGTTTAAAGCGACGCATAAATATGAATATTAATATTAATAATAATCAATACATTTATTGCGAATTGGACAGCAATAATTAGTAGATACATTCATATCACACCGATCGATGTGGTGGAAATTGATGTTAAGTAATTATTGAATTTATTATAAGGCATTGAAGATCTGACAAATACTTTGCAATGGCTGGTGGGTGAGTAGTACCATTAACATATTTTAAATTGACCATTCGTTGAGAATATACGTGTGTCCATTATTCGAATCTTTATATGGGGTTCTCACTTATTACTAGAAATAAAGCGGGGCAAGCGGGGCGCAAGCCCCGGGGCCCCAACATATTGAAGGCCTCCACAAATACAAGATGGTGTTTTAGTTTATGCATACATCGTCTTGTTTTCTCATTATTAACTTATTTTAATAATACCGCTCTTTATTTTTTGGTGCGCTTTTTAAAAGCTTTTGCTGCCCTTAAAGCAACCATGTATCACAACCAAAAAATCAGTTAGTAAAAGATTTTGCCATAAGAACCAATGCGTTAGAAAAGGATTACGAGAAGATGTATCTTCTTTCTTGTACACTAGTTGTTATGGAATAACCTTGTACTAACCAATTTCCTTACAAATGCTCTTTGAATAGCAAAAGCTTTTAAAAAGTGTAATAAAAAATCTGGGAAAAAAGTTGATTATAGGGCCTCAAAAATGTATGCAAAATTTATAATGGCCGTCTTTTAGAAACGCTTTAAAAAGGTGTTTACAGAATTAAAAAAATATTAAGATATAAAAAATTAGAGCTGATCTAAAAAATGGCAACGTTTTAGTTTTTTTGAATAATAAAACGGATCAGAACCGCTCCTCAAGCACCAAACTACTAACATACTTGCCTAGAATTTTCCATATTCAACCATTCTTTATTTCTAATTATAAACGAGATCTTCATTCCGAAAACATTGTATTTTGTAAAAAAAATATGAAAATAGATCTTCAGGCATATTTAGATATATTCCTGTATTTTAATGTAATTTATAGAGCCGTTCACTCAATGAGAGTAAAGGTGGCTACATCTTACTGTATAGCCTATAGGCTATTATAGCGTTTTGAAATTGTAACGTGACATCTGCAGTTAAATTATCCTGGTGGTCTTTTACTACCGATAATTTTCTAAAATTGCCGCTGTAATTCATCGATAATTGCACCCCTCTTATGGAAATTTTTCTACATGAGGAAAATATTCATTTAAATTAAATATTTGTAATCACATAATTCCAACATGAACACGTTCGGCTAGAAGTCGTAATTTTTATAATCTGTGACAAAGTTATGCTGTAATCATTGTACAGTATGATTAAAAGGAATATTATACTTACGGTATAAAGTCTTAACAATCTCTTGCGGTTACTTCTTCGCCCGTACTTAGTGAAAATCTAATTAAAATATTTGTAAACCACCATACCGCTAATAACAAACAGCCGAAGTGCGACAAAAAACTAGTTTTGTCAATTTTGCGGTTCCAAAAAGAATCTATATATAGATAGGCCCGTACCTAATACAGTTAAAATTAAAACCGAAAAAGCCAATTTATTTTCTATTAAAGTAAAAACCGTACCACGTGCTACAGGATACGCCAAAATGTGTTTGGTCTAGTTTTTTAACGAAGATTGAAGTTGGAAGAATACAAATTTATAAAAAAAAAACTTTATTTATCTAGAAACTCGAGTAATAGGTGCAAAGAAAGTCATAATTGAAAAATTATAACGGTTTAATGATTCAGAATAACATGCCGCTCTTCAAGGAAGTAACCATAATATATTTTACAATGGTAGATATCTTCCTTATACCAGAAGCAATTTGCTTTAGCCATTTATACGCCCTAATTTCAAACAACTGAACTATGGTTACTATATTATCTGAAATAAATGAACTGAACAGAAGAATCCAAATGAGTATTGATCCTAATAGATTATCTTACTAGTTTTTAGAATATGTATTACTGAATTAATGTTGATTCAATTTATACCGATTTTAATACAGTTGACGATTATTCCCTACTAAATTTAGGCAATGTTGTGGGTGGGTTCATTATGTAGAGAACAGTGATAGTTGCCTCGTTTGTTGATCTACGATTAGCTATTTTCTATTCATGAAGATATACTTTTTTCTATGAGAAGCTCTTTTTTAAACTTAAAAAGAAAATATAAAGTATTCTTGAAAACGCAATCTTTTCGATGCTCGAGTACACGGGAGATATTTCTGCGAATCATCTATAAAAATTTGATTTTTCTACTCTTCGTTTTACTTTAGTTCTAGTTCTTTTATATTTTTAACAGTTTTGTTCTCAGCAGTGTCATGATATTTGATCAAACTTTGCTTTGTTTTATTATTTATCTTGCTGTTAACATTTCGTCATTAGAATTTCGAATCACGTTCAGTTTTTCAGTTTAAAGCAGATAACATAATTATTATTCAACTTAAGTAGTCCAGAATTCAATCACCATGGCTAAATCAATTATTCAATCTTAATTATTCGTTCTTTTGGATGCTGAATACACCAGAAATATTTCTGTTGATCATTTATAATAATTTGATTTTTCTACTCTTTGTTTTACTTCAGTTCTAGTTATTTTATATTTTTAACAGTTTTGTTCTCAGCAGTGTCATGATATTTGATCTAATTTTGCTTTTTTATTTTGTCTTGCTGTAAACATTTCGTCATTTAAAGTTCGAGCCATGTTTAAAGCAAATAACTTGTTATTCAACTTAAGTAGTCCAAGATTCTATCACCATGACTAAATAAATTATTCAATCTTAGTTAGTTGTTCTTTTGGATGCTGAGTACACGGGAGATATTTCTGTTGATCATATATAATTATTTTATTTTTTTTACTCTTTGTTTTACTTTACTTCGATTACTTGCATATTATTAACAGTTGTGTTCTCAGTAGTGTCATGATTATTGGATCATACTTTGCTTTGCTTTATTTTATCTTGCTGTTATAACATTTCCTCATTAAACTTTCGAGCCACGTTCAGTTTTTCATATTATTCAACTTAAGTATCCAAGGCTGGCATCACGATTACTGAATCAATTAATGAATCCTAATTATTCTTTCATCCGACAACTATAACGCTTCAAAGAAGGGTTGTCCATGAAGATCCACCCCTCATATCGATACTTTCAATAACATTCTACCATCAAAAAGCACCGCGATTATTAGCTAAAGGGTTGATACTTTATGGCGATAAATTAAAAAGGTTGGTATGGGTGGATTCATTATTTGATGGGGGCAATCTATTCAAGGGGTATATAATGGTTCATACATATTAGAATTCGTAACTCATATTGCTAGGTGTGATATGATGAAATTTGCTGCCTAATATTAGGATCAACATTTTCTTATTAAGGGAATATACGAATATATAAACTGTGTGAGGAACATATAACACCAACTTAGTTCGGGTTCAGAAATGCACTGGATACACGTGAAGCCCTGTTCAGCATTCAGGTACTCTTTCAGAGATGTAGAGATACAAATGTTGACGTATACGCTTGTTTTATCGACTATCAAAAAGCGTTCGATAGAGTATAACATCATACAATGATAGACGTCTTGAAAAATATAGGATTGGATGATAAAGATTTAAGAATAATTACAAACCTATATTGGAATCAGTCTGCTTCGGTGAGGTTAGGGGCAGAAAATACGGATGAGGTCAGGATTCTACGAGGTGTAAGACAGGGATGCATACTGTCTCCATTGATCTTTAATTTGTATGCCGAGCAAATATTTGGAGAGGCACTGGAAGATGCTGACGTGGGAGTTCTATTAAATGGAGAAAGGTTAAATAACATCCGATATCTTGTTCGCTGATAGCTCGGAGAATTTGCAGTTGTTGGTAGATAGAGTGACGATGAGTAGCAATAAGTACGGACTAAACATTATTACAAACAAAACAAAAATTATGGTTATAAGTAAGGCCACTGTGCCCAATTGTAATATCGATAGTAATGGCAAGCCTATTGAACGAGTGAGTAGATACACGTACCTTGGCACCAATATCAATGACCAATGGGACCATCGCGCAAGAAATAAAGATTCGTATTGAGAAGGCCAGAGCAGTGTTCGGAAATATGAGTAAAATATTTAAGAACCACGATTTGACGTTAGCAACAAAGGTAAGATCCTACGCTGCTATGTGTTTTCAGTTCTGTTGTATGGGGTGGAGTCGTGGAGACTTACCGAGGCAACAAGTAAAAGATTGGAAGCCTTTGAGATGTGGCTCTATCGCCGGATACTAAGGATGTCGTGGACAGACCGTGTCAAAAATTAAACTGTTGTGCAGAGAATGAATAAACAGAAAGAAATTCTAAACACCATCAAAATACGGAAACTCCAAAACCTCGGTCATGTGATGAGAAATACAGACAGATATCGATTACTCCAAAATATCTTGCAGGGCAAAGTGGATGGAAAAAGAGTTGTAGGAATCTCTTGGCTAAAGAATCTCAGAATCTGGTTTGCAGTGACCACCACACAGTTGTTCAGAGCCGCAGTTAATAAAGTGATGATAGCTAATATGGTTGCTAACATCCGGAACGGATAGGAACTACTAGAAGAAGAAGACGATTTATTTTATGCCCATCTAAAATTATAAGCATCCGTCTTCCTCATACTGCCCATGATTGGACCACTTTTAATCTATTGACAATTTTCGTTTTCAGTCGGGCAAGCTTATGGAAAACAATTTTCGGCTACAATCTTCTGCATGCATAAGTCCGGTTACTTTAAACTTGTTTTTTGGATCTCAATAAATGCCCTATTTAAAAAAATAACTATAACTTGTATTGCATTTTTCAAAAGGGGAAGGAACAAGCCCTAATATTTTGGAATATGCAGGGTGTTCCATTTAAAATAACAAAACAAAACCTCAAAAAAAAAACTGGAAAAAATTAAAAAAAAAATTATGTGCCTCACCCTTATAAGCACACAACTGAAACCAAACTTCTGAAAGAAATATTAGGAATTGAGTTTTTATTTTTTTGAAGCATTTGCCCCCGACACTTTTTTTTTCCTTTTTTTCAACTTTTTTACGGCGAAAACCGCGTTTCTCTAAGTTTTTTTTATGATTTTTTTCCTTCATTTCTCATTTTTTTACTATTTTTTTTCATATTTGGTTTTATAAAAGTTTTATTAATTTTCCGAACAATCTTTTGTTTTTTTTTTATTATTTTTCTTCTTATTTCGTTTTATAATACTTTCATTAACTTTCCGAAAATTTTTTATGTGTCTTTCACTCTTTCCCCATTTTTTCATTGTTCATAAAGCATTTTTTTTCTTCCCATTTTTGTCATCCCCGACCTCGTAGCGTCCAGTTTTCCTCCAGGATCCTCATTTCACCCCGGCTACATGTTCTGAAAATGTCAACTCTCTAGCTATACTGGAACATACTTAATTAAAGGGGCGGTTCACTTTGATAACCGTTTCAACTTTGATAAGCGTTTCACTTTGATATGCGTTTCATGTTTTCTGGCTTTACCCTCGCTAAAGAAGGTACTTGATCCGATCCCATTTTTTTATTTTTTTGTCGTCAATATTTCCAAAACATCTGAATTTATGTACAGGATGTACATAAATTCCAATAAAAGTTGAGACATTCCATTTAAAAAAACACACACAACTTTGATCTGTCACGACTTTCCGACACCCTGTATATTCCGAGATATTGCGAAAATGTAGGTCTGACTAGTTTCTCTAAACTATGTCTATAAAGTGTTTCGATATATTGATTAGTTTTCGAAATAACTCGGGAATCCGAAATTTTCTGCGTCGAATTGGCAAGTTTTAGTTTTTCCTCTATTAAAAATAATTTGGTTTTGTTTTTAACTCGAGTTCCCTGAACTTTCTTGGTAATTATAATTTTGCACCAGCATATAGGCGAGATTTTTAATTTTTTTCTGTAGTGTATGTATGTGGAGCATTACGTGACACCTCATTGCTCTTAGTAAAATAATCTTAAGCCGATCCACTGATTCAGTAGTAGTGCGAGTGTTAAAAAAAATTGCAGTATCATACTAGTGTTTCTATACTTAACACTCAAAATGTAATAACTCATCACGTAGCAATTGCTTTCTGCTTTTAATGAAATTAAAACATTATCATTTAATTGGGCTTATGCAACTGATTTCCTTGCAGATTTCTTACCCTAATTTTAATCTCGCAAAATTCCATCGCGTGTCTTTTAAATCCCTTAATCACACAATCCACAATCGTAACTCAATCCTAATAATTCTGTCAACATCGGACAACAATAATAGATCGAACGAGGGTTGCAACCGACGATCCAGTCCTCATGTCGATATTTTTCAATAGCAAGCAGCCCACCAGAACACGCATCATCTTCAGCCAAAAAGGGTTCGTCCTTCAAAGGGTAAAATCGAAATTAGTGAAATGTAATATTGGTATAAGGGTTGCTTATTTAGTGATCTATATTTCGAGATAAGGCATTGTATTGGTTTTGTTAACGAGCGAATGAATCGGAGGTTGACTTTCGCGTGGCCATGTATAATGATAATGAAGGGGTTTTTGCGGGTGCTGTGCACGCGATCTGATCGACATAGGGAATTGATGTGGGAGCAGGTACATATCTTTTATATTTCTGTTTTGCTTTAAACTAATACCTATATTTATTTTTGTAATTGCGTGTTTGCCCAGTCCTCTGGATGTAGGAGAGTTTCAAGTTTATTTCTAAATATTATTCGTCATTAGAAGTCTATGATGTGTTGGGGATAAATACATGTTGGCGAGAGTACCCCATACCTCATGTTCCTTCAACACACATTATTATGATATATTTTTCAGTAAGAATATTGGTATTGGTGCTTATCCAGGACGCTTAAAAAATATTAGGTATTAATAATATAGTAAGTCGGCAGGATTTGGTTCCCATTGCACTGGTACCAGAAGCTGGGACACAAGAATGGGAAGAGAGTTGAGATGCGTCAAGTTAAGCCACAAATCTGGCTGCCTGGCATCGATTCCAGCTGGCAAAAAATCTATAAATTCTTGTTTGTGATTGGCAATTTGGACCTTCAAGCGAATAGACTACTTGATGAGAACCATAAAATAATTTGCCATCCCATCATTGCTTCACGTTTTGATCGCCTTAAATTTAGAGGTGTTTTCATGGTCCTGATGAGCCCATTCAAATTCGCATACCTATTATCCTGACAATACGTGCATTTAATACAAAATTTAAGTCTTTAATACACTTTAATTCTTACGTATTAAGCATCTCAATTGATTACTTCAAAAGTTGCGCGAAGATGTGCAATCGATCACACAAAAATTAAAATAAAAATCGAATTGTAATAGTTTCCAAATTTAGAGCGCAATTTTTATTACCCTTCACACTGGATAATAAATACCACAGTCGCGAGCCAGAAATATTTTAATATTTAAAATCGAAATTGGAATTTTGTTTATTTGGCATTAATTCTTGTTTTTTGCCGGTGAAAATGCGTTTTATATTTGCTTTTTAAACGGTGCGATTTTTCAGATTTATAGGTGTCAATTGTGTGATATAATTTGTTTTAAAAGTGATCGTGTGTTTCGAGTAGACAAATCGGAACTTTTAGTAGCATTATACAAATCAATGGTGTATCGGTAGGCGTTAGATTTAAACTTGTTTTAGTACAATTAAATTTAAATATTTAATTAAAGTATTAACGTAATATTTATTTATAATTATTATCTGCAATGTTAGAATTGTACACAAACCTCAAAGTTGCCTTTGTTAAAGACCGAAATCATTTTACATTTTGACTTTTGACTGAAGCTTTTTGAAGCCAATCTAGAGTTATCAGAAAGTTAGACTTAATCAAAATTAATATCGACTATTAAGTAATGTTATTTGATTACCATACAATGATTAAGTCGCTACACGATTGTTGAACATAAAATGTACGCCTGCCGCCTTATCAGGTTCAGTATGAAAAAAAAACCTTGTGTGCTTAAGACCTACTTTATTATTTATATTTCTTATATTATTAACAAATAATGCTTAATAGGGTGTGCGATATCTACATAATTTGTGTAGAATACAAAAATTGGAAAAATAATCCTAATAATTGCAATATAAACAAATATGTTAAATGTACTTAACGCAAATGCTATAGTCTTCGATGTTTAAAGTAAAATTTTACCTCGAACTCTTCCATGAAATCGGCACACATCGCGGACTTTCGCTTCAAAAATGTCCAAATTCTCCGATCTTAGTCCATTTTCCCTGCTTCAAATCGTTTTAAATGAAATTTCAGGCAAATAAATCTACTTACTTGCCACAAAAAGTATCCGCATCGATATGCTGAAACATCGAAATCTGCCATAAAATCGACAGAAACTGCGCTTAATGGTCAAAAAATTTTAACACTTTCCGTCCTGACCCATTTCTCGGGATTCAAACCGTTGTAAAAGAGATTTCATGCGATTAAATGCTTAAATATATATATTTTACCGGAGACGTCAAATATGGGAAGATATTCCAATTTCCTACAATGCGTTAAAAGCATTCAAATTCGTCAAAATGCCGGAGTATGGAAAACCTGAGAGTTTTTTACGATTTCGTGCATGTTTTCCATTAACATCGATTTTCTCTTATTTCCCGATCTCATACGGAAAATTGTCATAGAACTTTTTATAGCAGAGATATGGTACTTAATCTGAGGTTTTTTTTTTAACTAGCTATGAGTTGGCATAAAGTAAATTTTTCAAAATGAAAATCAAAAAAACATTTTCAATCGTATCGATGCAATTTTTTGGTATATTGCACTCGTAGTCCTCCTATTTAATGTAGTTTAGGTTAGCTAGATTATTCGGTTTTCTGGTAATAAAATATTATGTGATGACTTGTGTCAAAACTCGAAACGACGAAAAAATTAAATTCAACTAAATCACCCTGTATAGCAGGTGTCATCATTTCTTGTACGATTTTTGGCCTAGATTCTCATCTTGCGATCAGCTTTTCTAAAAAATCTATTTTGACCGAAAAAAAATAAAAACCATAATTTTTTTTATCTATAAATCGATAGTCTTAAATTTTCCCTCAAAAATCCATTTTCCCGATATTTTCGAAGCTGGGAAACATGTAGAGAGTTTTTCTTCGAGAAATTTCCTATCGAACTGTAGTCTCCGTTTTTCTATCCTCCCTACTTTTCGGGCGCTAGAACGACTCAAATTGATCCCTCTTACTATACACGCCTAAAAATATATGCGCTATTTCCCGTTCCTCGTCAATTTCCACATGGTTCAGAAAACCATCAAAAGGAACGTGTCCAAAATATTTCATAAAATTTAATTAATTTTTCCGACAATTGTGTATTAAAACAAATTTTTGAAAAATTGCACAAGTGACGTAAAAATTCCGAAACGGAAAATCCGATCGCCAAAAAAAAATGCCGGTCAGCTGCCCCCAAGTATGGCCTGTCGAATCCCAAATTTCCACTCGCAGCCGTTTTCGAGAAAAAAAATATTGACATAAAAGACTGTGCCGTCACGCGTCAAGCTCGTCACGCTCGTCTATGTAACGCTCATTTGGGTAAAGTCGGCTCGAGTAAACTATTGAGGGTAACCTTTTTTTGGCGCATTCAGCACACTTTTTACTGGGTAGTGGCCCGTCACGCGTCAGGCAGCAACAACTTTATATCGTTAAAGATTATAGTCTCGCCACCTCGTGTGTCACGGCCTTGACTTTTTACCCCCAGCGCGCGTTAGGAAGTTTTACTTCAAAAATACATAATTACTCTGAGAATACTTAGAGAAACACATTTAAAAAAATATATATTAAAATACATGCCCTAACTGTTTGTTATGTCTAAATACTCCCAAAATTATGGGTTAATTATCACTGAGAAAAACAAATGGAAATTATCGGCATGCTTCAATCATTAACGCTTGCGTAGCAACCATTCTTGAGCTAGCCAAATGTAAGATACGTAAAAGCATAACCAAAATTTTCAATATTCCGGTAATTTTGGGAGTCTAAATGTGTAGCTTTATTGTCGGTTTTATTGGAAATTTAAAAGAATACGTCTTTCAATATTTTGACATGACGTCTAGGGTAAAATATGAAGTTGTATACATTTAATTGCTTGAAATCTCATTGAAAACGGTTTGAAGATCGAAAAATGGGTCAGCATGGAAAAAAGTGGACATTTTTTGGTGATTAAAGGCAAATTTCAGGTGGATTTTATGGCAGATATCGTAGCAAATTTTACTTTTAGCATATCGATGCGTATAGTTTGAATGGTAAGTAGATTTATTTGCCTAAAATCTCATTTAAAAAGATTTGAAGATGGGAGAATAGGCCATAATCGGAAAATTTGGACATTTCCCAAGCGATAACTGTATCTGCTGATTTTATTGAAGATTTCGAAGCATCGAAGTTGTGCAAGTAATTTCGAAATATAAAACACTTGCATTTCATAATATTAATATCGGACTGTTGCAGATTTCAACGGTTCCAATTCATAGTATATTAAGCATTAAAGAAGGTTCCAATTTAATTTTGCCCACAAAGTACATAGACATTTATTCATATATACTCTAAGACTAGTCTTGAAATCCCTCTTTTCTATTATCAACATATCAGTCATAACAAATTATACTGGCTGATCCGATTAACTAGTCTTAACAAGCATTGTCACCAAATAAACAAAACATCAACATCCAAGATTTGTGCAAATTTATATTTTTTAAGCTACGTTTACCGCTACTTCTATGTATGATATCATGCTTCATTAGTGGCGATTTTTTCCAATTTCGTTATAAATGCCTCTGTATAATATCGATTTGCGTAAGATTTGATGAATTGTTCTATACTCGACGCGCCGAACAGATTCACCAATCGCGGAAACAACTGGTCTTAGTTTATGATTGAATCGACCCAATGTTTTGTTTTTCATTTCGATTTTTCATATCCATAATACAAAAAATAAAAATAGAGTGTGTTAATCAAAGTTCCTATGTTTGGAATCAATGGAATCATAAAATAAGAAGAATTATTGTATCCGTGTTTGATGAATCTGTTCGGCGCGTCAAGTATAGCATGCAGACCATAATCTCAAAATTCGGTTTTTAAATTCAAAAATATGTGGTCCGCTTGCCCTGTAATTGTCATGTTGGTAAGACACCTTGTTTTTTACTCTCTTACATACTTTTTAATATAAAAAATAAAAACGTAATTATTTCTAATTTCCTTTTTATTATATTTATATCTCAGTTCAATTTTTTTATATAACACTATGTTCTGCCATATACACTGTGGGCAAAATTAAATTGAAACCTTCTTAAATGCTTAATAACTTTTATTTTGAAAGGATTTTTTTATCATTTTTTTGGTATGTTATGGCCTAAGATATTAAATTCAAAGAGATCTTTGTAAAGCGGGGTCTACTTCAGTGGCGTACATTAAAATTGAAAATATATATATTTTTTATTTTAAAATGTTTAAGTAAATTCAATATTTCTATAGGCCCCTGAAGTAGATCCGCTTTGCAAAGTTCTTTTTGATTCTAATATCTTAGACCATAACATATCAAAAAATGATAAAAAATCCTTTAAAAATAAAAAGCCACTAAGCATTAAAAAAGGATCCAATTTAATTTGGCCCACAGGACATGGTTTTCCAAAAATTAAAGTATAAATTTTAATTTTGTTTGTATTGACCTGGTTTTTTAATGATCAATATTACGAACCGTTTCAAATCTTTTTTGTCCATTTTTAAATATTTATTTCATTTGGCCGATTTTTGCAACGACCTGAAATACATTGGTTTTGAAAAATGCTTGCTTTTCTGTATGCCACTGAAGAAGACCCTCTTTGCAAAGTTCTTTTTAATTCCAATACCTTAGGCCATAACATATCCAAAAATGATAAAAAATCCTTTGGAAATAAAAAAGTTATTACAGTTAAAGAAGGTTCCAGTTTAATTTTGGCCACGAAGTTCACAGCCATTTATTCACTATTTACTCTATACTCGTTTACTCTATGACTAGTCTCGAAATTCCTCTTTTCTAAAATGTATCAACATATCAGTCATAACAAATTGGCTGATCCGATTAACTGATCTCAACAAACATTGTCACCAAACAAACAAAACATCAACATCCAAGTTTTGTGCAAATTTATATTTTTTAAGCTACGTTTACCGCATCCACGTAAACTAACGC
>MU195262.1:0-11171 GCA_016904865.1 Pissodes strobi
CATAAAATCATACAGTGGAAAGGTTGAACTTAACCTTGAATCGCAATTATAAATTGTTGTTAATTAAAGTATAAACTGTTATGATTAACCTTGTTGACAATTCAAAACAATACTCGAATTAGAGGTCAAAGTTTGGTATAAAAAGCTGTGCAGCAGCCCATACCGGCAGACTTTGATCTCCAGTGCGAACTACCGAAAGGGAAAAGCCCCTCTGGCAGATCAAAGCTCTCACTTTAAAAAAGACCTATCAGTGCGAACTACCGAAAGGGAAAAGCCCCTCTGATCAGGCACGCCTTAAAAGTAGTCAATCAGTGAAAATTAATGACGCCATAAGGCAAAGTGCTCTTAGACTATATAGCAGAGGGAGACATGGTTACTCATTCACAAAAGCTTCTAAAACGCGATCAAACAATGTTTTTGAAGCTTCCTGTGATTGGAAAAAAGACGGATAGAAAACATAAATAAACGAAGTCGCTAAATGGCAACAATGTACACAACTCGGGCGGATTGCACCAGTGGCGTAGATAATTTACTTTTTGTGCCGTTTTTAGGAAAAACTGATGTTTACTATTCGGATACTTTGTGGAGTTGTTTTCATTTG
The DNA here is from genome assembly GCA_016904865.1 of Pissodes strobi. Lineage (NCBI taxonomy): Eukaryota > Metazoa > Arthropoda > Insecta > Coleoptera > Curculionidae > Pissodes > Pissodes strobi. The sequence continues at coordinate 602 of MU195262.1, forward strand.
AAATGAGACACGTAATATTTAAAGCATTGCACTTTATTTAAATAATTACTTAATAATAAATTTTTATGGGTATTTTTTATTATAATAAATAATTTGGATGCAATGGCAACACACAAGGGGGTTGAACGGCATTACATATATCAAATTCTTACTTACTTCAATTAATATTTATTTAACTATATATATAACAGTTATTAATCACATGTTTATACCGAGTGTTTCTCAAAGATGGTTTTCCCCTAGAACCTTTAATTTTTTTTTAGTTAAAAAACGGACATTTTGTACATCAAAATGCGACGTAATTACGGATAGATTGACATAGTCAATCGTTTTCGTCACTTCCGGTTTCACCGGAAATGACATGAACTTTTCAGTTTTAAATGAGACCCCCTGTAATATTTTACATAATTCGATAAAAAATTACATTCTAAATACATTCACCCTCATATGTCAACTTTTGATATTTCTGTCTTAAAATATTTAAATTTAAATTTGAAGAGCTTCAACTATGTAAAAACAGCCAATTTTTACTCAATGATGCCTGGAAAAATAGATTTGACCGTCTTTTGTTTTTTTAGCCTTTGCAGATTAATTGAAACTTTCTTTGTTAAATCATGGTTATGGCTTTAAGTATATATTTTTAAATGGAACGAGGGTGGCTCGTTAACACATTCGGAAAAATCATTTTTTTACGAATAATTTGATACTACATAGGTACTTGATACTTTTAGTTAAATCATCACTAGAAAAGCTAAAAAGCATAGTAGTTGTTTGCTTAAGAATTATATTGATTTAAAACGGTCGATGTTTTGGAAAAAAGCGTACTATACATATCGGCGATTATTTTAATTAAGCTTAGAAATGAACAAAAATATAACAGTTTTGGGTGCAACCAGTAAACTATACTACAACTTTTGCTAGTGACCGAGAAGTATCTATAAAAAATAATATTTAAAAAGGTCTATTAGGACACTTTTTTACGATGCCAAAGTACTTAAATTTAACCAAATTTACACTAACTAGGTGTCAAAAAAAAAACTAAATACATTACTTTCTTTAAGCACAATACCAACACAAAACACATAAAAATAATACTGCCACTATTCCTAATGTAAGTCACTAAATGTCAAAAAACCTGTCTTACACCATACCGATAATATATACTATGTTACCAAAATGGTTTAAGAGATAAACCCTACCGTAAAATAAAACATAAACTACATAATTGGTTAATAAATACTAATATTACTTGCTTTTCGACATAAATACAAAGTCATTTTGTATTCATATTTTTATCGTAAAGAATATGTAATACTTTTAAGTCGCGACATATTTCAAAACACGACGCGCAGCGGAGTGTTTTGTAAGTCACAAGGGCTTTAAAGGCCTCTTATACACGTATATCATACGCTATTTTTAATTACGCATGCATCATAATCTCAAAAATGTTTTAAATATTAAACAGCCTTTTTTACAATTTTGCAATTTTTTTCAGTACCTAGGCTTTAAAATGATAAAACGTGGTTGTTAGGGATTTGTTTACGCTGCTATAAATAATTTGTACAAAAAGGTAGATCATCTACAGCAACCTTTAAAAAAGTAGGCGCATCACAAACATCATTTTAAGCACGCTGGAGCGTGCGATAATCGTTGATTATGATGCATGCGTTATAAAAATTAATTTTTTATCCGATCGGACGAAAAACGACACCTTTCCGATGTGTTTTCTCACCGCAAAAGTCATGATTCCAGTATATTGCATTCGTTGCTTGGCAACATGCAATAACTGTACAAGAATAGAAAATAACAGTCCGGGAATATAACATTCCCGTCCTAGGCCGGGAATGTAACATTTCTGTCATATTCAAACGCCTTGTTTGTCAGATCTGACGTCTATCAAAAGTAACATTTAGCTGTAGTTTCCGTAGCTACGTAATAAAATTCAAGTTCACTGGATTCAAAACTTGATATTATGTTGAGTTTAAATTTAAAACACCGTTTTTATTTACAGTAATATTTAGCTCTATTTATATAAGTACGTATTCTAATTAATTTCGATCGGATAAAAATAGTATGTGCAACTCGTAGGAAAAGCACATTCCTGGACTCCTGTGTTGCTGGCCTCGGCTTTGCCTCGTCCAGCAACTACCACAGTCGTCCAGGAATCTTTTGCTTTTCCTCCTAGTTACACAATATACTATTAACTGTACGTATATTTTTGGAAAATACTGTGTAATTAACTTACAGCCTAGCCTAGCCAAACATTGTTAAATAAGTAGAAGAAAAATATAGATAAACGAACTTAAACGTAAAGTGCACGCAGTTATTTACATAAAACCATTGTGCACAAACTGTAATGTGTATGTAAATTGTTATATCCTGTACATTTTCTAAAATAAACATGCTTTCTGAAATAAAATTAGCTGTTAGTACTACTTATTCATTTCTAAACAAAACTGCCTTAGTGTTAATACTGCGGCACCTGTTTTGCCTTGACATATCGAGCTTTTTCATAGTTTCATAATGTATTCTTATTTGGAAATAGTTTTTTAAAATTAATTTAGTAACTAAAAATGGATGTTCCTTTAATACCTCATCATCGAACATGTGGTCCCCAAAACTGTCATACAGAGCGGCAGGTAATGTGTTAAATGTGTGTGTAACCAATACATCAATGATATTCCTACTAAAAATATTTTTGGTTTTTTGAAAAAATCTGAAAAATTTTTCAGCAGCCCTGCATGTCTCTATTACATAGGTGCTTGCATTGACAAGCGCTCCGTAAGTTTTTCTGACTTGTAGATGTGAAGTTGTTAAATCACTTTCAAGTGTAAGTAGACATTTAGGGCAAGTTACACATTTTTTAAGGCCTCTTACAACAAAACCTGCTATATATGCCACAATGTCTTGGACATATATAGTAAGATCCCAAGCACTCGATGTAGTAAAATGATTACTTTGAATATGTTCTTCAATAACCTTTTGAAAATTAACATACTCTTCGCTTTGTTGCAAATTTTCACCTGCGTCTGAAGTTGATATATGGGCATCAGAACCACAAGTTAGAATGGTAATGTCTTCTAAATTAATTGCATTTCCTGCATTTGATGGGGATATTTCAGAATGAACCAGTAGTCTTTTATAAGCTGCCTCGAATTGCCTGGCGGTAGGGTTATTGTTGAAACCCCCCTTGCTACGAATTGCCCCGAAAAACAATTCCAAGTGATCTTGTGACAACTTATATGCTAAAATATATTTAAGCATTTTTGTTTCCAAAACATATTTAGTGTACATATTTCTCAAAATTTGAATACATATCAAAAAGCCTAGGAAACCAATTTTCCTAGAAGATTGCAAAATAGAAACATTTCTTAAAGTTAAACTATGTATATATAATTTCATCTCGTCTAAATATTTGAAAAAGCTTGCATCTGTACTAGGAGAAAGAGGCTTTTTATAAAAGTATTTGACAAATCTACTTCTCGAGTATGTCAAATAAATTATTAAATTTCAGAATAAAATCGGATGTTCCAGAAGAATTCAAGAAACCGTCACATTTTAAGTCTTCCCGTAGAAAAGAAATAGCATCACTAACACTTTTGCTAATTGTTTGAGTTGCCAAACGGACTTTCATTTTCTCCCTTTCCCAGTAGAGATGCCTCATACGCATTTTTGAAGCAGCATGCAACCCTTCCACATTTTGTTTCTCGACTAGTTGAGATAAATAACTCCACTTTATCTCTCGATTGTCACCATCTTTAAGACCAGTTTGGCTTGCTAAGCAATTTCTGACAAGTTTGATCATATGACAGGCGTCGAGGAAAATATATACAGGCTCTTTGGTTACTGGATGGTCGAAACATGTTTTCAAATTAAGCGGATCACTTAAATTGGCACCAAGTTTTTCACACATAGACAAATTCGCAGGAGCGCCATCAAAAGTAATGGATGTTACTATAACGTCGCTCTCATGTACAAATTCCAAACATTTTTGAATTAGTACAGCTTTTTCTGTGGATGATAACCCATTTAACAGAAAATATCCAACAGGTACCTTCCAAGATCCATTTACACACACAAGCATAAATACCAGGGCCTCCCTGGCTTCTGAAAGATGATCATCATCTATGTTTGTCCCTATATCTACGTACCCAGTAAATTTTTGTCCAGTCCATTCTACTTGCTTTCTAATAGACATTTCGTCCATAACTAAATTACACAAAAGCTTGCTGGGAGAATTCTTACATTTTAGCATGAGCGCTTTAAGTGCTTCTTGGGTGAAACCAGGACTACCATCTACTGACCTGTACCACTTGGATATTGTTCCCAAATGAGGTAATGATTGGTTAAATGTATTTCTTACAAAGCAGTACGCTTTTGGGGAGTAAAATGCCAGGGTTAATGCAAATGAACGAAGAATTGGTTCATATTTTTGCGTCTTCGATCCCTTCAGCATCCTTTCAAATATATTTACAGCAGGTTCAGAGAGTGATGCCTAAAAGAAAATGTTGATTTATAATACACAAAAAAATGCATGTCTATTTAGGTTTGTCTGCATGCAACCAAACTATTTTTCTTATTCAATTAGGTATAAGAGCTACTGAATAAAGCCAACTGCCATTGTTTTTTTTTGAGGTGGTCCGATTTTTTGTATTAGGTAATAATACATATACATTTAATAGTAAACTCACTTTTATGGTGTTCTCTGATGTCTCACTTATTAAAGATTTTTGCTTCAGATAATCCAATAACTTGTTTAATGTTGTAATTTTGATCCTCAATCTTCTTATGGACATTTGCAAGTTATGAATTTTCCGTCTTTGCTTGATGTCTCGACTTTTTAAAAACCGCAAATTTCGACTTCTTTTTGTGGGAGTTGAGAAGTCACTGCTTTCCAGATCACCTACATATGCTCGTTTCCTAAAAAATATAAGTTACAAAATCCCTTTTGTTTCAACAAAAGTAAAAAAATTATATTTTTACATATCTATTTTAGGTCATTACTACAGTGTCATTATTACCTTTTCTTGGTAACTGTCCTTATAGGTATTCTTTCTTCTAAAACATCCATTCCCGACATTGTTGAAGAAGACGAATGCTCCTTGTGTAAACTGCAATATAAATACCCACATTAATATATAACATACTTTTAAAACCTTGTATAGGGTCACTATTAGGCTACGCGTAGTTATTTAAGGTTTTCTAAAACGCCCATTTATTTCAAGCTATTTTGGACACACGGGAAAGCTAAAAGGTCACTGTATTTGGAGATCCACTTAAAGGGAATCTAAATTTCCATACATAGTTCTATTTAAAATAAAAAAATTACATGGGTAGAGAAATTCAAACCACTTGAATAATAGGTACATAAATATTAAATATGTACCGACTTAAATGAAAACTTTTTATCAAGGAATTTATCTTAATAATATGAACATCGCAACTACTAGTAGCTAAGTGAAACTGCACCCTTACATGTCAAGAACATATTTGTACCACCATTTAAAAAAATATAAGATACCTTTCGACTTTTTCACATTCCGAAGCAGTTTCTGTGCTGAATGATGAAGAAGCATGTGGCTTCTCCAAAACCATATAACTTGGCTCCATAATAGTCGTATTTGGTGCTCTGCAAATTAATAATTTTAAATAACACCATGAAGCAAATAGAAAATTAACAATTTCATCATTATAATAAAATAATAATATAAACTTACATAAAATCTTAATGTGGAGATGCCTCGGGGGATGCCCTCGGAGATGCCTCCAGAGTGATTGTTGAATCCGAGCTGCAATGGATAATTATCAATACACACAAAAGAAATATTGTATTCAATTCAAACTACTAGTTTAATCATGAGATTAATGTAGACAGAAATGGGAGCAAACACAACGTATACTTATATTTAAACTACCCTATCCTCAAACTAAATATTCATTCTGATGATTCATATGACTACTTTTATTATATCGCTATATTAGTGATATGAAATATATTTCAATTATAGTTTAATCTCAACTTTAATAAATATTGATTTTCAGGTCAGTCGTAACATATGTTGTATTTAAAATTAGACCAAACTCAACCTTAACAAAGATATATTTGAGTATAAAAGTAAATAATATCACTTTTGTACTTATTTAGAGTTAAATTATAGATATTATTATAGTATTAGAGATAAGGTTTAAGGCTGTGTGCACATGGAGGTAATTAAATACAAAGCTACAAATTTAATTCAACGTATTATGCCGGGCAATAATTTATTTTTAATTTGAATCAGTTGTATATTCAAAATGAATATAAGCCGTAGTTGCAAAGACTTTATGTTTCAAAACTATTATAAAGCACTCTGAAATTGAATAGATATATTTTAATATTTAACTAGTGTCTCAATGAAAACAAAAATGGATCAAGGTTGTTATGTTATATTAGTAAATTCAAAATTGTATAGTACAATTCTGAGATATACTTATATTCCTATCTTAATGTATTTATTTCGTTTTACAAATGTAAATAAAATATTATGTCCCACTTTATGATTTGCTATTTCATATACAACTTTTATAACGATTTGTTTTTTTTTAATACAATGATATAAAATTGTGCACTTTATAGTTATTATACACAAAATAAAAATCTAACACCACTGGGTTAGTGCGGATTTATTTAAATTTTCAAAATACATAGAACAAAAAATTAATTAATTGCGCAAAAGGAATTATTACTAAGGACTTTATAAGACAAATTTTTATATATAACGAAAATATATACGTGTTTATTAAATAAAACTTCATTTCAAATTAACTTATTTTTATTACCTAAAAAAAATAAAAATTAAATAAAACTAGATTTAGTTAGGATATATCAGATCAGATGCTTTAAATTCTGCTACCTATTTAATATTCTAACGCGCCATTCTGACGGTACTAACTAATATAAACATAATCATTATCCAAAGCTGTATATCATTAAAGGAAATTTGATGAATATTTCACTTAAACTTACACCCATTTGACGGTTTATCATCTTTAGGTCTGATGATGTCTGCAGAGACGAATCATATCACTCACATTTAAAGAAAATGCAAAAATGTTCTTAGTAGGGTCGAGACTGGGCAATGTCATCATGTACTTTCATTATTAATATTCTCCAGATTATTAATTTGCTCCAATGCGGCTGAATATAGAATCCAAGAATTATGATACTTACTGTTTTATTATATCCTGTAAAGATGTCTTATTTTATTATAATTTCAACATGTCTTTTGCTATGTAAATCATTCAGCTGACCATCTTTATTACAGTAATGCAAAATGCCTTTTGCCATTGGTAAATATTCTAGTAATGATTTATGATCAAAATCTTGATAGCTTGGTGGCCCCTGCAGGAGTTCTTGTAGATCAGAGGATATGTAATCTGCTGCTCCTAATACAATATTATCCGAATTAGCATCGGAATCACTGCCTTGAAAAGTATCAGTACTTACATGAAGTACTTGGGGAAGTGACATTTAAATTTATTGTTTCACTGCTCACTTGGCGTAGGTTCTCAAATATTGTAAACATTTAGTCATAAATATGTTATTATAATAAATCACTGAACATTGAATACAGTAGCTCATCATCCCCATTCCTGTGATAAAATTTAATTCCGTGACCCAAGCAACATAATAAATGATTACAACACTATTTTAATTTTATATGCCGCATCCCCACTACCCCCCATTGTATACAGATGTTGATTATATTTCCTTTTAATTGCTGCCGCTGTTATTTCAAGTAAATCTTAAAAAAAAAACAGAAAATGTATTTCCCCTTACTTAAAGAAACAAAAACGCTGACAACAGTAAACTTGCATTGCTTTTGTTCTAATTGACATACTATTCTGTGAAACAAATATATACATATAATTTTACATTTAGGTACTCCCGCCCTTCCCTTACCTAGTGAGGAGATATTGCCCAAAAATAATTCGAACCATTTGGTCCTTGAAAACAAAAAATCTCAACTCGGGTCTCAAGGTCTGCAAACTTTGATGTAAATATACGTATCAAATAGTTGGAAGAGAAATATTTTTTGGCTAACAATTCTCCGCCAATAAATTATTGAAATAAATGCAAAAAAAATTATTTATCCAGCTAAATTAATTAGAAACGTGATAAGTATCAGAAATGTTCGCATAATTTAATTTTAGAATATAAATGTTAACCATTTTCTAATAAATTGGTATAATGGGTTTCGATATATCGGCCCTTTTTAAGTTATGTTATTTTTTAAATTATATTATTTATCTGTAAGTTCCCACCTTGCCCACCTTATTAAGACTGTATGCTAAACAATATGTGACTATCATTCTCAAACATTCGAAAATGCATGCATAGTGCATTAGAGAGAACTGAATAGTACTTACATACTTATAAAAATAAATAACTAAAATTGGTATAAACAAAGCATTTACCTAAAAATTATTTAATTACTTCTTCCGAACAATTCCATTCATGAAGCAATGCATCCATGATGCATAAACACCTTGTTTTAACACTATTTAACACGTACAAAACACTAACGTGAAATATGGCGGGCTCCACATAAATCATTCACATTCACACAAATTAAACTGACTAGGTAACAGAAACCCGTCCGCTCTGTATAGTCCCGTATACTTCAGATGCACAAGCACCCGAGAAAACTCGTTTTCTCTCTCGGAAAATTATACTCTTTCTTATCTTAAAAATGACTTCACAAGTATATTATTAAAATTATTATAATTTATCAGGTATTTTCGACTTTATCATAGTGGTGTATGATAGAAATTAGTAACATATTTTATTTTAAAATCATTCTTATTTATGTGTCACTTGTAATAAAACTGTAATTCTTAATTAAAACAATAGTAAACAGTTTAGATTAGAGATTATATGGTATTATATGTATTGAGCATCTTTATATTTGATTTGATAAATTTTTAAGATTAACAAAGTTTAGATTGAACCTTTTTTAAGGCATAGAACAAGGTCTATTATCTTTAAATTCAAGCATATGTTGAGGATACATCAATAGGTTGCCGATGATATTATATATTTTTTGTGTTACCAAAAAAAACCATGCCTACCTTTTATTACTTCATATTTAATTTACCTAATTATCTTAATAGGAAGAACAACTATTACATATTTTTTATAGGTTTATACTTAAAGTCTATAATAGGATTAATAGGTATGTCTTAACGCTTACCTCTTGGATGAAATGTCCTCAAAAATTGTGGCATTTTGCTTTGGAAAAGCATTAGCCCTAATTTGTTTTCGGCCATTTGGTTGGTTTAATATATCAGATGTATCAAAATGATCTGAGCATATATTAGGTTCTTTGGGAAGGTGCTCACTCTGTTCCAAATTAAACACCGACAACCACATATTCCGTCTGGCAATATCTTTAGGAAATCTAAAATTTCAAATAAACCACTGCTAATTTTACATCGACTAGCAAGAATACATACAGCCCAATAGCTTATTTATTGCTTCTTATATCAAAGTTTAGGCCCTAATTCCACCTTTTGCATTATATTATATTGTGCAAATTTATAATTTATGAGAGAAATAAAGGACTGTAAATAAATTTCGAAACATTAAGTAACCTTTTATATACTCAATGTGCCGCCAATGAAATACAAACGCCTTACATTAACCTCACTTACCTATGAAAAGACACTTCTGGGTTCAAATTATCACTTTTTCGACACACAACGCAAGTTCTTCCCATATTTATAGCGATACACTAACAGTTTCTAATGTTTTCTTTTAAGATAACACACTTAAATCACCAAAATCAATCAAAAACAACCTGGAAAATGCCGACAACGCCGTAATTTTTCAGACAGATTATTTAGAATGGCGTCGTAGTAAAAAATAGTACAAGGCAGCGCAAGTGGGAAAGCGACGTTGTCAGGTCTTAGTTATGTTATTTATTAAACCTCAAAAAATATATGATGCACTAAAAATTGAACGGAAATATGTTCTGGTGCTACTTTCATTTTAATCTACAAAAAAAAAGGTTGTGTGGCTTAATTGTACGTGGCGTTTACAAATAGTAGGTGCCTTAAACGCCTTTGTTTATGGTAGGGTTTACCGAAAAACCCAGCGACTTCGCCGCATGTGGCAACACAGCTATGTTTACGTTTATTGTATGATCTCTTTAAAATGTAAATAATGTTGTCTCCCATAGTCTAAGAAAGTGCTATTTAAATTAACTACATATAAAAAGTAAACTACGTAACTAAATATTCAGCCAGACCAAATAATCTATCCGCCCGTCAATCTAATTGTAACAGCCCTTCAGGCTAGCTCTCCCTCTCTCTCGCTGTTGTTCGTGGTTAACATTTTCGCGAGGAATATCCCAGGGGACTTACGAGATATGCATTCCCGAATATTTTGGTAATACTTACAACCTTCTATACTCAACCTGAAGTTAATAAACCAAGCCTTTTTTACACCGAGTGTTTCTATCCATCTCTCCCAACTACCTATATCTGAGCTCCGTCTTCTGAAAGAGCACAGCGCAACTACTGCAACGAA
>JAEQML010071260.1:0-16259 GCA_016904865.1 Pissodes strobi
GTGTTTCCGCGAATATATTCACAAAAAATCCCTCTTCTTTGAATGCGTGAAGTGAAATATTAGTCATTCTAAAATAGTAAACAAAAGCGCGAAGCTTCCGAGACGATATTGAAGGGGTGTACGCACAGTCTTGTTAAAAGTGATATTTTTAAAATAGAACCGGATCGGGCCGGGCCTAACAATGTATAAACTCAGGCCGGGCTATATAGTGACTGATTCTTGTACTTAGGTCGCGCCGGGCATGGCCCGTGCAGGTCCACAGTCACCTCTTCTCCCAACGCCTTTATCGTACGTCATACGCCTAAAATTCGTCCCCGAAAACTGAAAGATTATTACATTCTTTCAAGTGTGTTCAGACCAACTCTCATGCTATAAACGGATAAACAGGATTTATAAAATAGCGATAAAGATTGCACCTTTAAATAAAATGCACCAGGTGATATATAATGTAAACATATTTTCATATATTATTATCTGGGCTTAAGCCATATATTAATATAATATTAATTTCTATTAAAGGTCAGTTGCCTTTATTTTTGCGTAATAGAACAAGAAATCGTGTATATAAATAATGTAAAGTATTCATGTTAAAACTAAACATCAGAAAAGTAGACGCAAGGAGTTTGATCGGGGACATTAACCGTTATTTGGAAGAGTCACCAAGAAAGTGCAAGTTCGATAGGTAGTAATTAACCCGGATTGACATATTGGGCAAAAGTAATAATGACCGCAGTAAGTGGGCGGTGCAATAGTTGCGAAAATTGATGAATGTACAGGTTATCGCTGTTTTTGGGAAACAGGAGGAACAAATGACGTCTAGGTATGAATGGCTAGTTAGAAAATGAAACATAGTAGAGAGTATGGTAAAAAGAGAAAGAGATAATTTTAAGGAATGTGAAAATAACAGTGAGCAATAGAAAAAGGCGTGAATGAATGATAGGAAGAAAAAGTGGAATGGGGAAAGGAGAAGGCAGCTAGAGAGGAGTGAGTCGAGAGGAAGGGACTGGAGCGGCAACAGTTGGCGAAAGTCCAACTCGAGCCTTGACGGCCGTTACGGGTAGTCGAGAGTTGGCGAAAGTCCAACTCGAGTGTTGACAGCCGTTACGAGTAGTCGAGAGTTGCGAAAGTCCAAGTCGAGAGTTGACGAAAGTCCAAGTCGGGAGTCCGATGAAAAAATAGTTTGCGTAAGTCAAACTCGCGGTTCTAAGTGAGAGTGTAAAGAGAGGGTCGAGAATAAGTGGCAGCCCAAGTCGATCGAGATCTAGTGGAACTCCGAAGCAGCCAAAGGCGTTCAGTGTTGGAGAGTCTCCGTTTCGAGCCGAAACCGAGTTGAGGGTTGAGGACTTGACGCGAGGACCATCCTAGGTTGCTTTTAGGGAAAGAGAGATGTAAGTCAATATTATTATATTATAAATTGTGTATCTATTAAGTTAACACCCCTAACGCATTAAAATACCTCCGCAGCCGAGCGAGTAATTTATTAGTATTTAGGCAGTAGTAAATAAATTAGTGTTTTGGGAATAACGGCGTTTTAATCGAAGGAAGTTAGACCTACCCCTACAGGGTAAGATCCCGTTATAGTTAAAACCCCCGCAGACATAGCCTCCTAGCGTGACAATATTTAATTCCAATGAATCCATAATTAGCACCCGAATTAATGTGTGTTCATAGTTCTGGTCCTTCTTACTTCTAACTTCTACGTTCGATTTCAATTCCAAAAAAAAAAACTAATTGTTCCAGTAAATGTAATAGCTGGGCTGGCATATCACCTGGTGGCAAAAGCCAACTTAAATTAAAATAATGGATGGTTGAAAGGAGAAAAATACTCGAGTCCTCATTTTCTACTTTTTTACATCTTTGACATTTAAACCGAATATCTTTTTAGTTATTGTTAAGTGATTAAGTTTTCCGATATTATTACCGGAATTCTTCGTAGACTCTGTGTAAACAATATAAGGGCCTGACTTAGTACCAGAACACAATCTTACGCGGCGGTATGAGGCTAAATCTCGGCAAATGGGACGGGAATGTGGGGACGGAATGTGTAAACCGATGTGACATTATAACCCGTGCGCATTGAGGAGCAAGCTAATCCAGGACGGCCGTGATTGCAACGACTCAAATGGCGCTTCTAAAAAGCTAGCCGCTAGAGCGGTATTAGATTGTCATTAGGTATATTATATTCTCGGTATCGCGGTGTATTTTGATCCATAGCACAGCTTATTTTTAATAGACGGTTGAATTTAAAATGAATTTGCGCTTCAAAATCAAAGACAAATTCGTCCGAAGCCACGTCTATCGTCCTTAAAAATCCCCGGAAACTTCGGATTTGTATACAATTTTGCCATTTAAAATCGTTTTTAAACGCATTTTAGACGATAAAAAAGCATATTTTAAATTAAACGAACTGTCAAAAGTGTTATTCAGATGCCCAGACGTTGAAAACAATATTGAGTCATGGCCCTCTTTTAAAATTTGCAAAATTTGGTTATTGACTTTCCCAAATCAAAAGATGGCGGCCCAAGATGACTAGCTGGTAGTGAATAAGCTGTGTCCATGGGTTGATGTTATTCCTGGTGGCATTAGATTTTCGTGTCGAATTTGTGCAGTGAATTAATCCACTCCGATTGAAGCTGCCAGTAAGTATTATTAAAGAATCCTAACAATATTATAAATGCGAATAACTAATATTGTAAATGCGAATGTGTTTGTTTCTTTGTTTCTTACGCTTTCACGCATAAACTACTCAACCGATCATCATGAAATTTTGTACAGGGGAGGGCTGTGCGTGAAGTGTAATATTAGACATTCTAATGCAAACGTTACAAGTGTAAACATTAAACAACGCACGTCAGCACAGTTCATACCGTATTCGGTACGGTATAAACTGTGACGTCAGGCAGTATCTGTGACGGGAATGTGTTTTGCAGGCTGTCTGTAACCGTTAGTGTAAAACGTGTTCTTTCTAACGTCAGAAAATAGGCAACCAATTCCAAATAAGTAGTTGCCTATATTCAGGCGTCACGCGGCCTAAGGTGGCATTAGATTTCCATGTCGATGATGTCGATATAGGATTTGTTTACACATCAATGCCTTGAGTACTAGCAGACTAGCTCAATTTTATTTATTTACTGTTCAAAATATTTGGGTACTTTGCGTTGCTTTCGCTCCGCTCTCAACTGCTGCATTCCAGTCTTTTAGATTGAAATATCCATTTCAAGGTAATTTTTTGAATATCCGAAACCAATTTTATTTTAGATTTCGTTATTAGTAATTTTTTATTATTTTGGCCCTGATCCTGGATCAAAGGGGTCCTCCAGCCTCTAACTCTACACTCTATTAAAATTTGAATTTAGATTAAAGTTAGAGTCACGTCTACCTACGATAAACTTTCGGCCTTCGGTCCTACGCAATGCACATTTGGTAGCAGCTCGGTGTTGTCGTATTAATATTTCACTTCACGCATGGCCCTCCGCTCGCTTCGCTCCCTGGGCGCAACCAAACAATGCTAACCCAAGGCAATGCCCAAAATTAAGAAAAAAACAACTAAAAACAACTTTGAAAAATATTTGAATTGCACGTACGCATGCGTGAAGGCTGAAAATTGCTGTAGGTAGACGCAATTTTGAAGTTAGACACACCAGGCACCAGGATAGGCAGAATTAGGATCGACAAACATAAAAATATAAAACTTTCGAATTATCGACTAAGAATTCAAGGAATAGATATGTTTGATGGTTTCTGACAAACAGGTATCCCCTTTGCTCTAAATATTTCAACCATTCTATCAAATCTTAATGCTGGAGATATAAAATTAATCTGGCAGACAAAGTCACAATTATCCCAAAATGTGCTGGCGAGTTGTCAATTCGGAGCGGAGCCATAATGATGGAAGAGAGAAAGAAGAATCCAAGTTAAGGCCATCACAGACACTTCGCATAACGCCCTAACATCATAAGGGTTTTAACGTTTGCACAAGAATTATCCGTAAGAATGAATAATTACGAAGGTTCTGCTATGCGCGCCAATTAAACACTCTTGTTTTAGTCATATGTCTGTTCGATATATCGGCAGTGATTGGATTGGTCGAAACCAAAAACATTTAACCTAAAGAGAAGCGACAACTCATTCATAAAAATCCGAAATCTTGCAAAAATATCAACAAAACTATTGTCCCGCCTCCTTATATTTTTATGAATCGTGTACAAACTTTTGTCAAACTTCGTCCCCACTACTAAATGTAGTATTGCCCGCCCCCGCCTGAACGAAAGCAAGGACAGTTCATAGACGTAGACTTTGAAAATGTGAGTCCATCATAATAATAATTTCAATAAAGTAAATACGTTTAATTTTAAATGATGGTATTTATTCGGGTGCATTATTTAAAATATATTTATGTTTTATTTATAGTGTGTGGGTTAGATTGAGTTAGTTTGGGTTAGATATGGGTTCTGAAGGTTAGTTAACACAAAATAGTTATTTTGCTGTGTCACGAAATTTTTCCGTGTCCTTGCAAAACCACTGCCATGAAACCAAAGAATTTACTTTATTCTCAGCCAACGCTTTTACTTACTTGTGGAAACTCAGGTTCGGATGATAATAGCTGGAGATTTTGCATACCTCACACCGCAAGACCATCGTTACTTTGATATAAAGTTTATAAAAAATATTTATAGGAAATCACTCACGA
Source organism: Pissodes strobi (assembly GCA_016904865.1). Taxonomy (NCBI): domain Eukaryota; kingdom Metazoa; phylum Arthropoda; class Insecta; order Coleoptera; family Curculionidae; genus Pissodes; species Pissodes strobi. The sequence goes on from JAEQML010071260.1 coordinate 4,691, forward strand.
AATACAAAAAAGCTACACGTCGCGTCGCGTCGCACAAATTCAGGCTTTAAAACGTCCATTTGAAACCAAACAAAACTGGGCGAAGAGTGCTATTTTGCACGTTTTTTAATGAAAAACATTAATTTATTCAAGTCGCGATCAAAAGTTGGACGGCCATCTTGTCACTTTTGACGTCTGTATTATTAGGAATCCCATCGGTGTCGAAATTTTTGCTAGTGAGCTTTGACATTGCACAATTTTGTTAATATCATAGCAACCAGTCATCGAAAAGACTTCTTTATGATACCAAAATAGAAATAGTATATTGTGCAACAAGTGCTGAAAATAAGACTTTTCACACGAATGAGACAGTTTGGTGACACGAGCCGTAAGCGAGTGTCATAAAGTCTCGTGAGTGTAAAAAGTCTTTTCAGCACGTGTACCACACTATACTTTTTCTACGACTGCTACATACAGGGAGGGTGCCCCACTGGGAGTGTGGTAAAAAATTACATGTTATATAGGAAACATTTTTATTATTGATTTATCTCGAAAATTTTATTCCTAATGAAAGAAGCTACGTGAGTAAGAGATTCTCGCTAAACTATAACTAGGGGCACAGTCCTAAAATGGGGCCACCGGAGTGGGGTCTCTATTTTCCAAATATTTTGAAAAAGAGGCTCCGAGGGCGAAGCCCTAAAATGGGGCCCCAGGGGAGCGAAACCTTAGAATGGGGCCTATGGTACGGGAGTCCCATTTTTTACAGATTTAGCAACGGAGCCCCCGGGGGCGGAGCCCTAAACTGGGGCCCCAAGTCTTAAAAGGGGGCCCCTGGTTTAAGAGTTCCATTTTCTAAAGTTTTGCAAAAAGGGGCTCCCGGGGGGTGAAGCCCTATAATTGGGCCCCCTTCTTTAGAGATCTGGTAATGGGACCTTTGAGGGCGAAGCTCTAGAACGGAGACGAAGCCCTTTAATCTAAATACCCGAATAAGCACACGCCGTGTGCAAAGTATACTTTTCACACGATGTTTGAAATGTCCAGTTTTCCAGAGCAGTTGTTAGTGCGTTTTTGTCTATTTTCAGGGCAGTCGTAGACAAAAGTATATTCAACTTACATTTGCAATGAATGGTCATTGCATAATATACTATTCAGTAGCTAATAATGAAATAAAATTTCCTAAAACTTATTTCCTGAATAATTTCAAATTTGAACACGAAATTTATGAGATACCAAAAATACGCAATTTTATCTCGGTTTAAACGTTTTTGTGACACATAGGGTTTTTCTGCTCTCAATGGTTAAACGAAAAATTAAATCATACCACTGCTAGCCTAAAAATAAATTGCTTATCATTATTTTTGAGACAAATAAAAAGGAACTGAAGCATACAAATTTTATTTAAAAACATATAAATATGACAAATATCTGGTGAATGACATATTCAAAAAGTAGCTTAATAACTATTTTCTTCTATTAAATACCTATTAAAAATATATTTTCGTTTCATTATAAATGCTGAATCTCCAAAATAAACTGGTATATCTAGAAAAAAAATTAAATCTAGAGTATTGGCAATTGTAATTGGTTTATTTAGATTTGCTAAACCAGTAAATTGTTAGGGTATTTCTATAAATCTATTGTATTAATAAGTACCCGTATTAGGTAGGTATATAATATAATTAAAGTAGATAAACATATTTACAGCAGTGCCTTCACTGGTTTTGAAACGTTACCAAGTTAGTATAATTCGAATGGGGAAGAGCCGTCGGTCGTCGACCTCCAATGCTCTCAATCTATTGGTGCAGTTACTTTACTACGTGCATACTATAAATATTTTGGGGGTAAAACAAGGCGGAACCAAGGGAAGCGGCATTGCCAGATTGACATGTAAGAACTTCAGAACTGGTTTTTGATGAATCAAAAATGGGGAAAATAAGTATTTACTGTTATAATTTAATATGAAAAAAGTATGTACAGTAACTCGTAAACTTAAAATTTGGCAACGCTACATCTATCGACCATAGAATGTGCCTCAATGTTGGGGGAAAACAAAGAACCATTTGTTCCGTCTCTTCAGGTTAAATGTCTTTGGTCGAAACCCTTATTGAGAAGTGTCTGTGCTGTGAAGGCCTTTACACGAATAACATCTGACGGTAACTGACTATCCATCGCAAATTTTAAAGCGCGACTCTAATGTAAATGTGCATAATTTTCGATGCGGCGAAACGCCTCGGTGGCGTAGTAGGCAGGGTGTTTGCCTGTCATTCTTGTGCTGCGAGTTAGATTCCCGTCGGTCGCGACAGGTGTTTTGTTTATTGTTTTTTATTAATTTACCTTTTTTCCTAATTTTGGGTTAGTATGGGTTAGCCTTGGGTTAGTTTTGGTTAGCACTTGGTTAGGTCTTGTTGATGAACCCCCGTAGAGAACGAAGTGAGCGGAGGGCCATGCAAAGCCATAATAATACTTGACGAGAAACTGACAATATCACTTTCATTCCAGCGCATATTTCACTTTTCGCATGGCCCTCCGCTCGCTACGGGGGCCCAAGAAAAGGAAACTAACCAGGTGCTAACCCAAGACATACCCGAAAACAAGAAAAAAAAACAGTTTAGAAATATAATCTTAATTTTTTTTTAAACTGACTGGGTTTGAACTGGAGTCGTCGAAGTGAATGCTAACCATGCAGATTGCAGAGCCCTAGACCATATAAACGAAGTCTTGCATCGCGGAGACATGGCGCGCAAGCAGGAATGAAAATGACATTGTCAATTTATCTGCAAATCATAAACAATACCTATTATTCGTTTCGCCGAATCGAAAATTACGCCTGATCTCTAGACGCTTGTGTGTTTATATAATTGAAGATAAAACGTAATAGTAATGGGGGTATTCTAGCTAACGTTTATATTATAGCCGCATTATGAGGCCAGTTACCGGTAGCGATATTTCAGTTCGTAGTGTACTTGTGAATGCATGCGATTTAAAGACCTGCAATTGGCAGTGTGATAACCCAAGCCATACTCAAGAAACACCCAAAAATCAAGAAAAATACTGTTTACTTAAAAAAAATCAAAACCGACGGAATTTGAACCCGGGTCGCCGAACTGAGGGCCAACCTTGCAGACCTCTAGACTCTAGACCATCTGCTGACTTCATAGAACTGGCTGCATCGCGAAGAAATGGCTCACCCCACGCGCCAATCATTCACAAGTGCAATATGAACTGAAATTTCTCTTAGCGGTAGCGGCTAGACGTTAGCCTTTACACGTGTGACTGACGTAGCCGTAGCACGAGACACTTCCAATATAACCTCTTTCTTCTGCAGCTGTATTTACCAAAATTCAAAACATGAAAACATGCATGCGGTTTTTCCCTGGGTTATTATAATAAAATTCTTTATCATTTTACCTATAAGAAATATTTTTAGATATTGATTTTATGTTCACGACAATCCTTTAATCTTATGAAATGGATACGGATGTAATTGCTGAAAACCAGGAGTCTAAAAAGAGGGTTTTAGAAGAAACTTTAGATGAGGTAGAATCAAAACCAAAAAAAGCCAAAGCTTATTCGGTAAAGCAGTTTAGGAAACAGCTAAGCTCTCCTGAAAAGTTATCTGGTAAGTTAAGATGTTAGAATTCCTATTTTCAATGTTTTAACCTCAGCTTATTTCGGCAATCATTCGTTCAAGATCAAGATACTAAAATATAGTCACTTTCTTTGAATAATACCTTGGTATGTCCCAATAAACATTTAAAAAACGGCCTAGAATTTTAATAATCAAAAGTTTCAGTTTCTATTTTAAATTAAGTAAGTAATTATAGTTTTGTTGCAAATTTTATCTTATTAGCTAATCCTATTCTAACTTTACTTGACGGTGAATATTTTTGAATATTAAGTAGGTATTTTGAAATATATTTAAAGTTTCCACATTTTGTTGTTTCTAAAAAGTTTCAGTTTCTTGAAATATTTAATCCTTATGCCAGTAATGTTATAACAATTTGATATTTCAACTTTGTGTTTACAGCATGCTTCAACGGTAAATAGATGCATCAGAAATGTACCTATTTGACCATGCCAGATTTAATAGTTCGTTTTGCCACAAAGTTTTCCCAATATTAATTACTGCACTAGTATTAGTATTAGTATTATTATATTAATTTTCAGCCCTCAAGGAATTTTTGGCCTTATTAGCCAGTGGCTCAAAACATGATTACATCTTGGATTACCTTAAAAATGGAGGGAACTGTTTGGAATTATTGCAAATACTTGAAAGTGACTCGGCTGTACCCCCATATTTAGTTTTTGATTTGATAACACAACTCCTTCTGGGAATAAATGCCAAACATGGACAATACTACAGTTCTGCTTATGAATCTTGTAGGTATTTGATTAACAACTATTTGCCAGTTATACATAAGATGTTGGGACTTAGTTCTTCAAAAGAAGAAAGGAAAGTGAGTACAACAAAAACTTAATTAGCCTGAATTAAATTAATGGGCATAAATAACTTACTTATATTCTAGCATAAGTATGTACCTACTCAATGCAATCAGTCTGTCATTCTTTAATTTACAAGTTTATTACAATTTTTAGGTTTGTCTTAAATTGCTTACAGCTATAGCAGCTCTTGCTTCAAATCTGGCCAAGGATATTTTATTGAATGTTAAATTTCACACAGCCAATATAGAGCTTCTAACTAAGCATACGGGGGAGAAAAACAGTGTTCGAGACTGCTTGGTGCATTTTTTGACAGCATTTTTAGTTGATAGTGATTCGCACACCTTGTCAATTTTGTTGGAAAAAAGTGGTTTGTTGACCAGCATTATTTCAGGTGAGTTTTCAAGACAGTTCACTACTTAATACCAAATTATTTTGGTAATTTTTCACAGGACATAATCTATTACACTTTATAAAACAAAATGTCTTGTCCATTTTCTTCCTAGTAAGTAGTATAATACCTAAGTAATTAAAAAAAGGTTTTGTCTAGGTCTTCAATATGATGATGCTGAGAGTGTCTGTATAGTCATAGTAGCTATGAAAAATTATATTTTGGAGAACCCGTCTGTGATGAAAACAACAAAAATGCATGTGTTCAATACTGCTGTAGTGAAAGACATCGTGAATTTATACAACTGGAAGGGTCCGGAAGGACTTAAAACTCTTGAAAAAAAACACAAGACCATTTTCGAGGTTAGTATATATGCGATGTATTTTAGTATTTATGTATATTCAATTTTGAAGGTTAGTGCTTATTTCGACACGAAAATAGAGCAACTCAGTTCAAGAATTGCTTGTGGTGCGAAATTGTACTTTGAATATTTTAACATTGGTCTTTATATACACTTTGTGGATTAATTTGATATATATATATATATATATATATATAGTCAAATTTGAAAGGTATATACACTATTTGTTACTTCAGAATAATTGTTTATTTCAGACTTTTATGTGTCGATCAAATCTCAATGAATGTAACTCCAAAATCAAAATTGTATTATTTCTTAAATTTTTTATAAAACCATTTTTTCGAAGTGAAATACATGGTTTTTAATGCAATATATATTCTAGGTAGACAAGCTAGCCAAATCAAAAGTAAGTGAATATGTCCATGATTTTCTGTTGGTCCTATGTACGTCGCACAAATTTGGTGTGATATTCAGAGATCACTTAGTGGGATTGGGGAAAAAGCACTTAAATGGTCTCATGTACACCGTTTTAGATAGCTTGGATAGGCCTTGGGAGCATTCATATGCCAGTGAACTGGTGATTAAAATATGCAGGTATGTTTACAGATTTTAGTTATTGCCATAGATATATAATTTACTTTTCATTCAGTCTATCACATTCTCTCAGGCTGATATTTTTGTTTATTGCTTTTTGCATATTTACTAATCCGTCTTTCAAAATGCTCAATATGACATACCCAGGAAATGCTCAGATTAGTCAAATCACCTGGTAGATGACAGAATCGTAATCAACGGTGATAGCAACGAGTTGGAAGGTCATATTCAAACTCAAAATGTGCTTTATTTTCTGAAGATTTTGCTCATTGATAAAGCTATAAATAAATAAATAAAACGTCACAAATAAAATAGTAAAATAGTACAATTATTGCATAATCAAAACATTTGATCAAATGAGCAGATACAAGTATACCAGTTAAAATTGTCAAATGATAAAATTTGTCTCTTAGTCAAGTATCATACGGTCCGCTCGCTTCGATAATGTGCTAAGTTTGAAAAAGGTTTTTTTCATGAAAATGCTAATGGCCTAGATGAGGTTTTTTAATGTTGGCAATTTTGAAAATCACTTTTTTTCTAAATAGGCACGTTTCAAGATGGCGTCGAGTACAATTTTAAAAAATATATATATTTTTGTTATTAATTAACCGATTTTTGAAAACAAAAAAACAGAATACTCGGAAAGATCTATTGTTTCTAAAAAAATATATAAAAGTTTTTAAATGTGTAATTTTTATGTAAATTTATACAAAAAAATTAAAAAAATATAAGTAATTAACATTTTTTATTTAAAAATGTTTGGAATAGTTTCACTAAAAAAACATACGCAAAAATGTATTTAACAGAAAAGGTGCAGATTTTCTTTCTGCATCCAACGATATATGGTTTGTTAGGGCTTGGAGCAAAAACAACCCCTAAGAATGTAAAATAGTAAGGCGGTGTTCCATTCGCGTCGACAATTACGAGATGCGCTTGAAAACAATAGAAACCCAGCATCCTAGGTAGAGAATATTTGAATTTCCTCCGCATCTTCTTCTAAAATATATTAATTTGTTACTATTTGGTGATTTATAAATTACACCTAACTTTACCTTAGTCATAGCGATCCTCTAGTAAATCTGGATCTTCTAATAATGGACTTGCTAAATCTGGTGTATTGGCACAGGAACATAAAGATTCAGAGCAGCCGTATGCATCGGTGCAAACCATTTCATTTCATTTCATTTCATTTATTTATTAGTGCCAATATACAAAAGAGTATTTACACACGTCAGTAAAAAGAGAAATTACTAAAACTTACAACTAAAACAGTTGACAAACATTTAAAAGAGTTAAAATTTGGGAACAAGTAAAATATATAACTAGCATAACATAACTGGACTGGACTAAGTACAAAAAATAGACAATAAAGTTTAAAAGTATGACACGTCAAAATTAAAATTTAAATATTCGTCAATGCTATAGAAAGCTCTGCTGATAAGAAACTTTTTTACTGTCCTCTTGAATGCTGCAAGGGGGAGCTCCCTGACAACTTGAGGAAGCTTATTATAAAAAATCAGAGACAAACAGCCGGGACCATCCCTACACCTCTCAAGACGTCTGTAAGTGGACACCAAGTCACGTCTCCTGCGAGTGTCATGATTATGCAAGTCGGAATGTCTAACTAGTTGGTTAAGCCTAGTTTGCACAAATAGCAGGCACTCTAAAATGAAAATAGACGGTAACGTTAATATCCGAAGAGAGATAAATGCAGGATGGCAATCCTCTCTGTACTGTAAACCCCCCACAACCCTTACTGCCCTTCTCTGTACTCGAAAAACATCCATGGCTCCAGGTGCATGTCCCCAAATTAATATGGCATACGCAATGTGAGAATGGCAAAGAGAGAAATAAGCCTGCAATAGAATTGATCTAGAAACATTATCAGAGAGCCTACGCAAAAGAAAGATGTTAGAGCTTAACTTAGCTGAAATGCAGTCAGTATGAAACCCCCATCGCAGTCTTGCATCCAGGTGCACCCCAAGGAACTCCACACACACACCTTCACACTCAGTAGGAAGCTGTCTCATAGAAAATATAATTTTCTGGGTTTTTTGGACATTCAAAAAGAGCCGGTTTGCTGTGAACCAATCCACTGCAGTATTAAGTGCCTCACTTGAGGCTGCATCTGCCACATCAACCTCTAGACCAGTGCTGGATATGGTGGTATCATCCGCAAAGAGTGTATATTTGTTAATGCGGTCAATGTCAGGCAAATCATTGATGTAAATTAGAAATAATAGAGGGCCCAGTATTGAGCCCTGTGGCACCCCCACCTTTACCTCTCTCTCTGACGACCTCACACCACCAACATTCACAACCTGGAATCGGCCGGATAGATAACTAGATATAAGATGTACACTGATTTCATCAAATTTGTATTTACACAGTTTTTGTAAGAGCAGGTCATGGGGAACACAATCGAAGGCTTTGCTTAAATCACAAAATGCAGCCGACAAGTATCCCCTACCCTCAAACACCTCCTGAATTTGCGACACAAGATTCAAAACGGCCAAAGTTGTACTACCTCCCCTCCTAAAGCCAAACTGTTGGGGCTTTAGTAGATTGTGAGCCTCTAAGAAACTAACTATACGAAAGGCCATAAACTTCTCGAAAACCTTTGACAAAACAGGAAGTAATGAAATAGGTCTAAAGTTACTAGGATCAGTTGTAGCACCCTTTTTATGAATTGGTACCACCATGGCTTTCTTAAGGACTGACGGGAAAACACCTGCTCTGATGCAGGAATTGATGAGTTTTGTTAGGGGTATAAGAATAATGTTTTTGATGCTCTTTATGAGCTCAGTGGTCAGGCCAAAGAGATCCCTGCTTTTTTTATTCTTTAGATTGGTAATAATGTCTCGTATGTCATTGAAACTAGCCTCGCCAAAAGTGAACTCTTCCACCTGCCGTATGTTCAGCAAATCAACTGGATCAAGATTAGAACCATTCAATTGACTTTGCAAATCAGGAGCTATGTTGACAAAGAAGTTATTAAAATCATCAGGTGAAACATCATATTTTGGACTATCATTTATAACTCCACGATACTCATTAATGATATTCCACATACATTTAATTGGGTTTGTAGAGTTGCTAATGAGGTTGTCATTGGAAGCAATTTTGGCCTCTTTAAGAACAGAATGATATCTTTTTTTATATCCATTTATTTGGATTTTTAGAGCATCAGAAGGAGTTTGGTTATATAAATCCTTCAAAAAATGAAGAACTTCCCTCATTGATTTTACCTCATCAGTAAACCAATTAATAGTGCGATTCTGATCGTTCCTTTTGTGATAGGTTCTCTCTGGAAAAGAAGCAAGAAATGCCTCCGTCAAGGAGTCTTGAAGGAGAGTAAATTTTTCATCCACAGTCAAGGAGTTACACTTAAGAAATTCCCAATCCAATTGTTCGACAAATAAATAAAAGGCCATTTTACCTTCCATTGAAATTGGCCTACAGACTGTCTTAGAATATGCAGGCTTACCTTTTTTATGAGGAAGTTGGAATTTGACAAGTTGACCAAGATGATCAGATAGCGCAGAGTCAACCACCGAGACCCAGTAGTTCCTTTCCTCCAGATCAGAGAAAACATTGTCAAGGCAACGACTCTGACGAGTTGGTACATTAATCATCTGAAATAGACCAAAAGAGTTAATAAGACTACAGAGAGCCTTACTATTTTCCGATTCACTGCCAAAATAAACATTAAAATCTCCTGCCATAAGGACATGACCGTCTCCCCGGACAAAGCTGAGAGCTCCCTCAACAGCATCCAAGAACACCTGAAATGAACCAGATGGTGATCGATAAAGTGATATTATATAAAGTTTAAGTTTCTTTAAATATATACAACATATTTCAATTGACATTTCAACCGACATAGCATTGATTTCACATACGACTGTAAAATCATAACTTTTATCAAGCAAAATTGCAGCACCTCCTCCTCGATGATCTTTTCGGCAGATAGAGGTAGCCAATTTATGTTTGGCTAGCTGAAGCCCCTGCACTTCAGATTCACATAGCCAATGTTCACTGAGGCAAATAATGTCAGTATTCAAATCCTCAATGAAAGCTTCTAGTTCATTAATTTTCTGCCGGACTGATTGAATATTAATATGAAACAAGCGGATTATGTTGGCTTGTTTATTTGTCTCCTTGTGGAACCCTGGTTCCGCTGTAAATTCTGAAAATGGTTGATCAAGGTGCCTTCCGGCCACAGCTCAGATGCCATTACTTCATGATGCTTATCTTCCGGTACGCCCAGTCTGAAGGAACTTTTTACTTTTGCATTTGTAGTTGACATTTTGTTACAAATACAATTTTCACCCAAACTATGACTGTTGAGAAACTCAATGATATCAAGTTCTCTAGTACTTGGTTCAAAACCTGATACATATAACCAGACTCTTTTTATTTTGCAAACTTGGGCCATTTTCAATGTTGACTCATTAGTATTAGTACCTATTTTTGGCGTAGGACGGGGTGGAAAAGAATGAGAATTTTTACCTTTTTTCTTGTTCTTGACCAAGATCCAAGGCTCTCCCACTTCCTGGATAGTTTCCGGTTCAACAGATATCGGTCCTTTATTATTATTGGCCTCTTCCGTTGGTTTATTGATATTAGATTTGTCCTTCACCGGTACCACAGTTTTCCGCTCGGTAGACTTTTTAGAGGACTCTGGGGAAGATTTTGACGCCGATTCGGTGTCGAATTTTGTTGTTGTATTTTTGTTATTAGTAACCTTAACCTTTTTCGAGTTTTCTGGGTATCTAGGGTCAGCGCTATCGGACATTTGCCGTCTCTGATTACTTACGGACGGACTGGTTATTTGGCAACATTGGTTGGGGTTGGGCGAACCAGCCGATCCATCAAAAACAAAAACGTCATCGTCAATCGATCCGTTGTCAACGTCAACGTCAACAATTTGCTGGTCCTGGCTTTTGTTATTGTTTTTTTTGGCTGAATTTCTTCCACTGATTACAGATTCTTTTGTCATTGAATGTTCTTCCATAAGGCGAAGCTTGTCCTTCAGCAAGGAATTACTATCATTCAAGAGATAATTCTTGCTTTTAAGTTCCTCCACTAAGTCCTTTAAGAGCCCATTCTCCATATTTAAGGCTTCAGTTGTTGAGGTTATGGAGTCTTCATGGAGTGTGCAAACAACTCGCGTTTTATCGATCACCTTTATTTTGCCGATCCAATCTCTTAGGGCACAGGACTTATGAAAAACTTTTCCACACAGTATGCAAATTACAACACTAGTAGACTTTTTACAGCACGTTAAATAACATTTATCGTCGGATGTACTTTTACGCGGACTTTTAGTCGGCGCCATCTTGATTTTTCCTACATGAAATTTGTTACTACCACATCCTTTTTTGCAACAACATTTTATGAGACCAATTACAGCCTGCGGAGCTGGTGAGTTCAACATGGGAATGGGTTCTAATGATTCATTTAATCTCTTCCATCCAAATAGAGCTGGATCTGGAAGGCTTTCCGTATTTTGGCAAGAATGTTTCCAAATGGTTGCCATGTGAATTGTGATCGTGCGACTGTATTCTACGTGCTCCGTATTTGCGTGCTTTTTATGTGGTATTTAGTTCAAAATTAAATAATTTTTTAATATCGTCGAGTTCAAAATAAGTTTTAAAATCCAAATTTTATAATTTTAACGTGTTAATTTCATAAACTAAGTCGCAATGGGAAAAAGACTGAAGAACAATGGATATCAGTGATTTTGTCGATATAAAAAAAATGATAAACAACATTCCACTCCTTATCTCCAATAAATATTG
>JAEQML010071261.1:0-16257 GCA_016904865.1 Pissodes strobi
ATTACTTTTTTAATTTGGAAGAACTTTTCCTTATAAGATTTTGCTGTATCTTTATAAATTAAGGTACTTTACTCTTGACGCGATTTCGGAAAAATGACATTTGCGCCCGCACTAAAATCAGTACGAAAAATTTTAAATACTCATTTACTCTTTTAGGGCAAGCACCAACTTTTATCAAGAATAAAATTTTCTGAGAAACCAGTGATAAAAAAGTTTCCCATATGTTGCATACTTTTTTGGACACACTGTATAAGAGAATGGTAAAAAAAGACTTATTTTAATTTTTTTTGTTATATTATTTTTTTTTTTGGAATTTTTAGATTAAAATTTAGATGTTCGTACTGAATTAGAGTTATTATCTAAGCAACAAAAATAACGACTTTAAATTTAATCAAGGCACAGTCATTTTATTGGTGTAACGAAAAATCTCATCTAAGAGAATGGTAAATAAACATTTATTTAAATTTTTTTCTGTTTTTTTTTTGTTCCGAATTTTTAGATGAAAATTTGCATTCATACTAAATTAGAGTTATTATCTAAGCAACAAAAATAACGACTTTAACTTTTAAAGCTACTCATATAAAATGTTAAATTACTAAAACAGTTTGATCCACAATACCGAAAAAGAATTCTTGCAGTCGACGCGACGCCCGTTCCCCTAACCATGTCAGCATCATCAAGGGATTATTAAAATTGCCTTAATCATTTCCTGATGACGCTAACATGTTTAGCGAAACGCACGTCGAGTGCAAAAATTCCGTTTCGGTATTATAGATAAAACTCTATTATGGTGCATTTTGCCGAAGGTCCCAAACCCTAACTTATTTAAGATGATTAAATAGAAACATTTTATTTATGTCATTACTTCTAAGGGTACCAAATCTTTTAAAAATATTAATAGCGATTATTCCACTTTTCATATAATTAACATTTTAAAAAATTTCGCGCCAAAAAATTAAGTAACTAAGCTTTATTTAAATATACGTAGGACATTACACCAGACATTTCTATTGGAAATCTGAATTCTACTTTAAGTCATGATGTCACCGATATGGTGCCATGACCAGAGCAAGTCGCAAGTCGTTAGAAAACTAAACATATTAATTAACCAAAAATTCATCAAAATAATACCTTCTTCTCTAGAAATTGTTGCCTTGTACCAAAACTTGCTAGTGTCACGAACAATCTTCACATGGGCAGCAGATACCTCGTGAGGCGGTTGGTCGTTAGCACTGGACGCTATTGATCCTCTCCTTGAATGCCCATAGTATACTGTCGGTGACGAGGAACCGTTTTGCTCCCTATAACCTGTAGCAGACACGCTTCTTTGGGCTGTAGCATGTCTGTGCTCGCCATCTGAGACGCCGTTCATGTCTAATGGTGAAGTTGGTCGGTCCTTTCTGAAGGTTAATACATTTTTAAATCAGAAGGCTCTATGGCAACAATTATCTTGTCACAATACACTTTATCATGTCTCATGCAATGGCATTGTAGAATAGATAGATAGATAGATTAGTGAATATTATGAGAGGCTGCTAAAGTTATATCGGTGCATACACGACTATAAATACGAATCAATTATGATGTTAGCTTAACAAGAATGGCACATATTCATATTTTTATACTAGAAAAACGAGATTTCTTTCACCTCATCTTATATTTAAAAATTGAAAAATTGTTTTCTGTAGACATAAATTGGAAGTTGAAAATAATTCATGTGAAAATAAATTCTCAATCTGCTCGGGAGTTTGTACTATTTAATTTCGCTGTATAGAAGGCTATATTGCTGGAGCTTCTATCTGTTTAAAAAATAGAAATGTATTCTAAGCACTTCTTTGGATGCTAGAAGTCTGCTCTAATAAAAATTTAAATATATTACAATTTTAAACTTGCTAACATTTCAACATGCAATATTAAAATATAGTATAGAATTGGCATTTTAAGATCCTTTTACACAAATAGAGCACTATGTAAAAATCGACCTCTTCTATTGGTCGATCCGCATGGCCCTCCGCTCGCTTCGCTCGCTACGGGGGCTCAGGAAAAGGAAACTAAGCAGGTGCTAACCCAAACTAATCCAAGACATACCCAAAATCAAGAAAAAACTGTTTAGAAACATAATCTTAAAAACAAAAATAAAAAAAAGCAACGGGGTTTGAACTCGGGCCGCCCAGGTCAGACCCAGCTATCTAAACCTCTCAACCACGAGAGCTTTTGCCACAAAGTGATTGCATCACGAAGACATATTGTAATACGAAATGGATCGACCAATAGGAGAGGTCGATTTTTACATAGTGCTCTCTTTGTGTAAAGGTTCTTAAAATCCATTGAATTGCATGCTAGTAGATATACCTAGTGAAACAGGCGGACCCTAAGTAAGCAAATTAACAAGGAAAAGTTCTAAAACAATAAAATTCGCGGACAAAATTGGAATACACTCGGTATTACAAAATCTTTGAAAATGCACTGTTACATGTAAACACTTGAGAAGCAGGTATAAAGAGGTCGAGCCGGCCGTTGGGAATATACGTCTCTTCTTAATAATTTTTTTAATGTCTGGGATCGGAGTTTTAATAGTTTCTTATCGCACTCACATATCAAATGGGGACTTTTTCATAAAACAAAGCCGCAGCAAGAAGAAGAGCGGAGGCTTTGAAATCCACTCGTTAGCTAGAGACTGGTTCAATTCCACTCGCCAAAGCTCGAGACTGGTTTCACTTTTATATTTTCGAATTCACTTCTTTCGGCTAGAGATTGGTCCAGTTCCACTCGCCAAAGCTTGAAACATTCAAATTTCCACATATTCAGACATACACTCGCTTCAGCTACACTTTGTATAGTTTCTCAATTATCCGAAAAATTTATCTCAGTAATTTTCCTGAGCGAAATGAAATTAAGAAAAAAATTCTAAAATCCCAGCTACAGGCGCAACTCACAGGTGAGTCGAAACGGCTTCCTTACAGATAAGTAAATGCTTTGGTTTCACTTATTTTTTTTACGATTTAATCGCCAGACATCATTTTAAGAGAAAGTCAAACTTGCAAACCTGGTGATTTAGTGTGATTTTTGAAAATTGCACGGCTTTGATTAGGTTTCGGACTGGGAGTTGATTGTGACCAAATGTGTGCAAGTAAACCTTAAAACTCTTCAAAAGCCTACGGGACACGAAAAGATTCCTTCGGGACAACCTTTCCCAAAAGAACCTTGTAACGTAATTTCCATAGATGTATCTTAAAATTTACATAATTTACATAATTATATTATATACATCTTGGTCAGATCTTACCCGCTACGCTCTGAACTTGTTACGAACTGCCTTTACTATGCGCATGTATACTAGATGATATGCAAACAAAATGTGTAGGAATCCATCAGTAAAGCCTTTACTGAAATTGACGGCCAAACCGACGACAGCTTAGAAAAGTGGAAGAAACTTAAGGAAGCTATTTAAATATCATGTTTAGAACTTCTAAACAGAGGAAAAACAAAGAGAAAAGAATGGATGACGGAGGAAATTCTAGAATTGATGGGGAAAATGAGAACTTATAAAGGCAAAAAATATGAACATTGCGGAAATACCTTGAGGCGTATAAACTCATCAAGCAGATAAGAGAGGCCAAGGAAGCATACCTGTCAGAAAAGTGCAATGAAATTGAAGAATACGAGAAGGAGTACGATTATGACAATATGCATAAGAAGATCAAAGAGTTTGCATCGAAAACAAAATTTATCGCCGAACAACCAGCCTTCTGAATAAGGATGGAATATTAAAAACAGAAGTAGAAGACCTACTCGCCATCTGGAAACAATATATCGAAGAGCTGTTTAATGATGCGCGACCCCACAGTCACAACCCAGGTGAGGTCATAGCTGGGCTACCAATCATGAAGAGCGAAATTGTGGCAGCACGAACCAAAAATCAGCCAACATCTCACCGCAGGCTCACGATGCCTTCTCGCTTCAAATAATAGTTCCAAATATGAACAAGCCATACCCCGGCGTATAAGGCAGGGTATACCTACGCCTTACTGAGGAGGAGAATGATGAAGAAACTGGAGGCCTTCGAAATGTGGGTATACCGTCGCATTTCACGAATATCTGGACCGATCACATCACCAACGAGAAGGTTCTCGCAGAGTTGATAAACAGAGAGAAATCTCATTCACTGTTAAAAAAACGCAAAATGGAATACCTTGGGCATATAATGCGTCATGAGAAGTATCGTATCCTGCAACTCATCTTGAAGGGCAAAACAGACAGCAAAGGAGGACCGGGTAGACGAAGACATTCATGGTTGCATAGTCTGCGTAAATGGTAGGGACTCACTTCAGTAGAACTTTTTCGGAGTGCAGCAAACAAAGATAAAATAGCCATGTTAATCGCCCACGTCCGCAACGGATATGGCACCACAAGAAGTAGAAGTAGATGCATATGTTTTCCGTATGAGTAACGTGAATGTATCGAGCATAGAGCACAGTGTAAGGGCACATGCTTTGCATGCATTCTTTTTTATTTATTAAACGGTTACGGTTTACTTCTTGGTGCGAGGACCTGATTGAAATGTCGTAACTTAGTTCTGATAAATAAAGTTTCTTTCTTATGTATATTTTACCTTTAATATATAAATTAATTTCATTTTGTATTTATTTTTAGTATATGTTAACGGTTAGGTTATGTAAATACAAACTGAGTTTTCCTTAAACTGTTCACGTAAAGAGAAAATAGAGGTATACAAATGACCATTTGGGTTTTATTGCCAGTATTGACTGGTCACTTAAGAAATTGTAATCATTCAAGAACAGGTAATGTTACAGCCATTTTTGGTAATGTTGATAATTGTGATATTTATCGCCAAATTTGTGTTCTTAGTTGCTCCTCAAAAATTCTAGAAAAACTTCTAGCAATGTTTATTGCAATTCAGCACGTCGCCCAAATCTTAATACTCCGAATCGCAGTAAAGGTATTATTATGGCTTTGCATGGTCCTCCGCTCGCTACGGGGGCTCAATCAACAAGACCTAACCAAGTGCTAACCCAAACTTAAGAAAAAGTTAAATTAATAAAAAACAATAAATAAAACATCTGTCGCGACCGACGGGAATCGAACCCGCAGCGCAGGAATGACAGGCAAGCACTCTGCCCACTACGCCACCGAGGCATTGTAGAAATATTGCTAAATACAATGTATACTGTATTTCCATTGCAGCACGATGTGCTGAATTGCAGTAAACATTGGTAATCTAAAATACGCGTATTTGCTAAGCCTTTCTTTACTAAGCATCGGAGCACAGTTGCTCTGTATAATAGTAAACAATGGTAATACGCGTCCTGCGGTTATAGTGTTAATGTATCTTGATGCCACGTTATTTCAGCTTTTATTTACTTGTTTCTGTATTTTTTTCTTTTATGCAGTGACTTGTTCACATATCAATGTAATAATGTGTAACATGTGGATTAATAAAGAAGATTGTATTATTATTGTATTGTAATCGGTAAACCAACATCTACTTTAGAACCTACTATCAAACAACGTCAACTTAACCGACATTGGCGATAAATCGTTCACCATTGTTACGAGCACGTCCAAAGGTATAACGAATGTTATAAAAGACGAAAGCACGATTTTAGATGATTCAATATAAAACAGTGCTTCTGTTTGAATGACTTAAATACTAGTTAGTGCTTTCATTTAAAGAAAAAAATTTCGGAGAAGAATGCAAGAAAATAGTGGACTATAGGGTCAGTACATCAACAACCACAATCCTATTGCAGTGAAAACAGTCTTCAAGAATACAGCTTCGAAATGAATTGCATCGGAATGGAGGGAGCAAAACTTGTTAAACATTCGATTATTATCGATAATATTATGCACTCATACCCGGTCAGGCTGCTTATGATAACCTTCTACCTTTATATAAGTATTATTTCTAATAAAAACATTATTTTTGGAACTTTTCAAACTTATGGTAACTTAAAAGTTTCTAGCATTTATTTTTAACAAAAATTCCAGTAATAACGACATATTTAGTGTTGATAATTATGTTTTCTATGTGTAGTACAATATTCTTTAGACACGAAATGGTGAGTTTTCCGCACAGGCCCGCATTACTTTACAAATTCAGGTAAAATTTTAGATATTACATTTGAAATGAATCCAAATAGCCAGTTTAAATTGTGCCATTAGTCATAGTATTGTGCATATGGTTATTTCGTATTTCAATAATAAATTTTTAGAAATGTGCCGTCCTTGGAGATTGATTGAGATTTGTGTAACTGGAACAAATCGAAAAGTGCATCTATTAACAGATGCTAAAGACATTATTAAGAACGTGTTTTAACCTTACTGAACCTCGGTAATTTGTGCCTTAAAAAAGTTATTAGAGGAAACAGCTTTACATGCAAGGAAACCTTTACCCACGGTGTGAAAAATTACTCAAAAGACAATTTTAGAATGCAAAAAAAGAAGTGATGCTGGAGTTGCCAGAAAGTTACACCATGGTAACGAGGGCATTATACAACCAAAATTTTACATAATATATGAAGACTAATATGTTCGAACTTTAGACAAATTAATCAACACACTTGGAAGAGATGAAACCGAAATTAAGTGCTCAACAACGACTTTGTGGAAGTACATCCAAGAAATCGGATTTAAATTCAAAACGATTAATAAAAGGCAAATTCTAGTCGAATCCAGGCGTATTCAAGAATCGCGGGGGAATATTTGAGATAAATCAGTGACTACATAACACAAAAAATACCAATGATTTATTTAGATGAAACGTGGTTTGATACCCATTACACTCTCATCCAAAAACATAAGATATCCTTATATTGACTATCCAGACGACACAAAAGCGGAACTATTTGAAGATTGGTTTAGAACTAAATTATTGCCTAATATTCCGCCAAATAGTGTCATTGTTATGGATAAGGTGAGTTATCATAGTAGACCATTAAACAAAGCACCTTGCTCCAATGATCCAATAGCTAAAATTCAAGAATATAATAATTGACGAAATTGAAACTGGTTTGGAAAATGTTGAACCTTGCATAGGTGAATTTAACAAAATAATAATTTCACAATTAAATATATTACTAATAAGGAAGAATTTAATCAAGGCGAATCGCAATTTGAAACTAAATATTATAAAGTAGTTAGTAAGGCTAAATCGTTTTGCAAAACATTTTATAATAATTCAGATACAAACCATGTACGATATTGATTAAAACTATACAAAAAAAAGAGAAAATGGAAGTGTTTAATAGTTTGTCTATTAAAAAACAATATTATTGCGCTGAACTTGCAGAAAGTATGGGTTACACATTATTGCGATTACCACTCATTATTCAGCCCATTCAGCAACTTAAAGCAGAAATTGGTCGATATAATATTTCACCTACACTTAATTTTACACTTAATTTAGAGAAAAAAATCTCAAATTAACTGGGAAAATTATGTAATATTTTGAAGGCACTGTCGAGTGCCTCGAAGGCATTCGACAGAGTTTGGCAAGACGGGCTGCTTAACAAACTGCCTTCATTCGGATTTCCAGCTTCTCTCTGCAGCTGGCTTGCCAGTTTCCTTAAGAACCGATCTCTGCACGTTACTTTGATGGACACATCGCAGACACATTCACCACTAACGCGGGCATGTCTTAGGGCGCAATATTCTCACCAACTCTGTCCCTCATCAATAGTAATAGCTTACTGACCCAAATCAATAATCTTGTTTCCAGTTTTCCAGATACAATACCCTTGCCTCCCAATTTAGATCAGAAAAATCTTTACCAGCGATTGAGACTTATCACCGCAGACACGAGCAGGTTACAGCAAATTAATCAAACTCTGAAGACGAATCGAACTTGGGGCGACAGAAATTTGGTCCAGTTCATTGCATCAAAAAACCCAGACGGCCGCGTTTACCTACTAAGAAAGCCAATACGGCGGGCCCTGGCATTATTATGGCAGGATCAACCTTTGCTTCATCCTCGTCAATCGGATTACTGGGTGTCTCGGTCAACAGAAATATGTCCTGGCATGACCACGTTGCTAACTTCGCAAAATCAGCCTCGCAGGAGCTTGGTGCACCATTTCGCAACAAAACACTGTATACACCGCAGCAGCTGCTCTTGCTCTACAAAGCGCAAATATGGCCGTGCTTAGAATAGTACTCGCACATCTAGGGACACAGAAGCACACCATAAAGCTGCTGGAATCCATTCAATTACAAGGTCTCCTTTGTCTGGCGCACTGTATCGCTGTGGAACTTACTCCCAGGATATATGTTTTCCCCAAATTACCACCTACAGCTATTCAAGAACCGTGTCAATTAATATCTTCGCACACACACCGCTTGTCGACTGCCATAGGATCTCCCTTTAGAGCTCTCTCATACGAGGATACTGTACGCGAGATACGCGTATCCGAGATACAGAATCGCGATTGAAAACTTGGACTGCTGCATCGAGTTCACGTATTCCTTCAATCAGTTCTAAAATAGTCGCAGTGCGGTGCATAGGTTCATCACGATAGCGCGTAGTAAATAATACCTACGACGATTGAATTTATACTGAAAAATAGCCTGCGTCTATGATATTTTCTCCGTTGCAAATGTATCCATGTCTGAACACGTCCGTATATCGCAATGGTAGTTTTGTATGCGTCATACGCATTCATCCTCCGCGGCGGCTGAAGTTGCCGGGATGCAAAAATTCGGAATCGCGATACTGCATGAGTCGCTCGTGCCTTGTGAATAGGTCCGTGTGAATGTATGTTTAACCTGTAAACTTGTATCTCGGATACGCGTATCTCGCAAACAGTATCCTCGTGTGAAAGAGGTCTTAGTATGTGTGTCATTGCCATAAAAGCGAAGGAAATAGAAAAAAGCTATGTTTATCTTAAAAATGCAACAGAAAAATTAACTATTAGTCTAGATGACAGTAGCGATAGTGAAACAGATTTAGTTTAGTAATATACAATTCAGTGTTAATTAAATACTTACACCTATGTAAATATTGTAATGCGTAATATTATTAACCTGTTATTTTCAATTTAATATAAAAATCAACTCTAGCCTGTTAAATTATTTCCTGCGAACATAACAAAATTAAAATTAAAATTAAAAACTAACATTACTCTGGACCTGAACAGATTTCTGTTTATCATTTTAAACCTTACAGCTGTGGTCGAGTGGTTTTATTGAAGTTTCAGTATCATAAGTTATTGGATTGTTTTTATCTTTTTGGAGTTTTTAGTCGGTTTCTAATATTTCTGAATATACTTTATATATGGTTATCTTTGAACTTGCCACCATGCCACGGCATCTAATAACCATTATAAATTTTGTCAAGAAAACAACAGTGTCGATACAATATACGAAGTGTCATCAAAATTACGGATATTAGGGCCACTTCCGATCAAAGCGGAAAATATATGATATTTGGCTGCGACAAGCAACCGCGCTTTCTAAAAATTGTTTACCCAAAATAAAAAGAGCGAAGACACAATCAGTAAAGTGCTTATAAATATAGTAAATAACAAAGTGCAAATAACCTATTCTAAACATTGATTCATGCCTATGTTTTCGAATTATTGATGTACTTTACCTCTCAGGGGAAAGGGACCACTTGGCATTTTTAGTAAAAGTTGCTGATGGAAAGCTTAACCGGCTATAAAAATTAGGGATAAAATAATTATAAATATCATTTATTAATGGTAAAATACCAATGTCAATTTTAAGGAGACCGTTTAAAATAAATCACATTATATAAGGTAAATTCTAGAAATTATTTAAAAAAATATGAGATTAGAACGTTAGCCACTGCTTGTAGCATAATTTTATTTTGGCTATTATTATAAGTCTAAGCTAATTAAAAAATCTAATGGTGTACTGAAATAAATGCCCAATGTACCAATACTAAGAGTTTACTAGACAACTCACTAACTAAATGAAATTTTTTTTAAAATTTTTCTTTTTTTAAGAGAAGTACTCTGACATTTTCTTTTTCTCTCTGTCTCTATCGCTCTTCTCAGTTTCTCTAATCATCACGATTCAGAATATAAAAATAATAATTTGAAAGATTTTGCATCTCATCAACGTAACTAGTATCTTTCAAAAAAAAATTTATTATGGTAATAATAAAAAAGAAGATGTCTCCAGTAAATTACTAAAATAAAGACAAATTATATAATATTTTTGAAATCAATTGCATATAATTCCATCCTAAAGGAAAGACATTTTAGCATTTGACAATTAATAATAATTATATATAGGAAAAATGATACTCACCGTTGGGTTGTCGGACTCTTGGGAGGAAGGCGTTCATGGGACAGATCAAACTGTACAGATGGCGATGATGCGTTGAGGTAGGGGGTTCGCGCTAAGACTGGGAACGCAGGCGTTTGAGGCCTTGGGGACGAACTGTGAGATGGTGATGTCTCAACATCATTAGGGGTTGACTGCGACCGCCATGCGTATGATGACTGTTCATACTAAAATTAAAATTTTAGATGAATACTAGGTATACAAAAACTTACATTTTATTTTATCCATGGATACGATCTATATTTAAATCTAAAATTAATAGCTGACTTACAGGAATTTTAAAGGTACAATTGTTCAAAAACAGGTTGTTTGAAATTTATGGGTTAGTAATAAACAATATGAATGCTATAATATGCTGATGGATTAAAGTGGCGTCAATTTGAAACGCAATATGAACTATCCCTGCTAACTTATTAGTTTTCATTTCAATTTCTTAATATGACTATTATTATTAGATCATGTTCATGTGACTAGAAGTAACTAACAAAAGAAGAATAGAAGTTTATTAGCAAGGAATGTAAAAACTAGTGATATTTCTTTTTAACTAAAAATGATACATTACTTCCATATAGCGAAAATGGTACATTTTCTAAAGATAAAAAACTGAGATGGCACGAAGTTAACTCAAATAATATTAGAAGGAATATTACTTCCCCAAATTAAGTAAAGTGGGAATTAAAAACATTTGTAATGACGTCATTTTTTGTTTATCTCTGTTTAGTACCTTTATTCCATATATATATTTTTTATATACTTGATTATGTGAAGTATCCGTCATTGTCAATCAAAAGCATTGTTTTGTCAAATTGTTGTCGAAAGTTATTTCGATGATATGCTGCTTTGCGCATTTTTATTATTCTCACGGTTTCTTTTACGACCTATCCTTCTGAGAACTTCTACGTTGGTTATTTTGTCTTCTTCCTCTTCTTCTTTGTGGAAGCCGTAAGGCTTGTTTTACCCTTTTATTTGTCCATCCTGGGATCCCGAAGACCAGCTGTCCTTCCGCCTCTTGGGAGGCCGTCCTGGTGGTCTGCCAGATGCTGGTTTGACATTTCTGGCGTTTTTTCCCAGTCTGTGGTTCTCCATCCTGGATATGTGCTCGTTTCAGAAGCGTCTCCTAGCGCGTGTCCATCTAGCCACGTCCTCTATCTTGCATTCTTTCCTAATTTCGTTACTCCTTCTTTGATTTCAAAGTGTGTTCCCTGTGATCATTCTTAGTATTCTCATTTCATTGGTTCGTGCCATCCTTTTTGTATCCGCTATGTCAGCTCGTGTTTCTGCCGTGTATGTCATTACGGGCCTGACACATACTTTATATATTCTAACTTTGGTCTGGATTGATATTCATGTATTTTTCCATATGGTTGTTCGTAAGGCTCCCGCTATCCTGGCTGCCTTGTTTACGTGGTTCCGTACGCCATTCTTGAGTTCACCATATGGTGATATTGTTATTTCCAGACAGCTGAATTCAAAAACATGGTCTATTGTTTTGTTGTTTAGTTCTAGTTTGCATCTGCGTGGTTCCCCGGCGATCACCATGCATTTTGTTTTCGTGGTTAATTATTCCATGTCAACTTTTTCGGCCTCTTTCTTAAATGCCTGTAAGACTCATTGCAGTCCGTCTTCCGTGTCCGCGACTAGCGTTTCGTCGTCTGCGTAACATATTATCTTAAGTTGTTGGTTTCCCATCTTGTATCCCTGGTCTACCTTGCGCACTTGCTCTATTATTCTATCCATTGTGATGTTGAACAGCAGTGGACTGAGACTGTCTCCTTGTCGCATCCCTGTCCTTTGCTCTATTTTTTCTGTTGTTGTTAATTTTGTTCGTATTGTTGTGGTGTTGTTTGTATTAAGGTCTCTAACCATCTCCGTGAAGCTTGGGGGTATTCCCCTGCGGTCCAGCACGTTCCTAACGTCCTCCAGCCTTATCCTGGTTTGTTATACTCTATTGCCTTCTCTACAACCCGCCTGACAAAGAACACTGCGTTAATCGTCGAACGGTTTTTCCGAAAACCTTGCTGCTCCTCGCTTATTGTGGTGTAAGTGAGAATGCGTTGCTGCAGCATATGGGTGAAAAATTTCATGGTCGTGTCTAGAAGCGATATTCCTCGGTGGTACGTCAGATCTGAGGTATTCCCCTTTTTGAATATTGGGATTGTGATGCTGTGTCTCCATCTCGCTGGTGTGTTTTTGTCATTCAATATTTTGTTGAATAGTTCGGCCAGCTCTCCAGCCAGGGCTTCTCATCCGCACTTCAGCAGTTCGTTGGAGACGTTGTCCGGGCCTGGAGACTTACCGTTTTTCAGGTGCTTCATTTCGGATATCACTTCCTTCACCGTGTATTGTTCTACATCCTCGATGTCTATGGCTTCCCCTCCGTTAAGCCTCCCCCGCTCCTTGGGCGTTCGCTGTTCCTGTTCGTCCCGGTTTGTATACAGGCCCTGAAAGTAGGTGGTCCATTTGGCTGCCGAGATTTTATTTAATTCTACTGTCTCATTTATTTCCCTCCTTGTTGCTCTGAGCATTTTCCATATGCGTTTTTGGGTTCCATAGAAGTCACTTTCCATTTTATTTTGTCAGTGAACGGTATCTTAAGCATACGTCTCTATATCCAAAGTTCAAACGCTTTAATCCATTTTGTAATTTGGGCTTTCAGTGTCGATGTTTCGACACCGTACATCAGCTGAGACCAGACGTAG
Organism: Pissodes strobi; assembly: GCA_016904865.1. Classification (NCBI taxonomy): domain Eukaryota; kingdom Metazoa; phylum Arthropoda; class Insecta; order Coleoptera; family Curculionidae; genus Pissodes; species Pissodes strobi. Next base: position 13,026 of record JAEQML010071261.1, read on the forward strand.
CATTTAAGGTTTTGTTACCAAAGACTTAGCGGAATTTTAAAAATGCTGCTCTTGTCAATTCAATTCTGACAAGAATTTTTTTTATCCTGATTTAGCTCCCAAATATTTATATTTTTGGACCCTTTCTATTGACCATTAATTGCGCGTCGTATGTTGGGAATTTGGATATTATTATTGTTTTGGTCTTGTCGGTATTGATATTGAGTCCCATTTGTGTATCCACTATAGATTACATTAGCGATTGTAGATCCTCCATAGCTTCTGCTAAAATTATCGTATCGCCGGCGTACCTCACTGTATTGAGTATTTCGCCACCAATTCTTATACCTTCTTTTCTGCGCCACAGAGCTTTCCTAAAGGTAACTTTATCAAAGTGGAGGCGATAGCACGCAGCCTTGTCTAACCCCTCGTGCAATAGATTGCTGACTCTCACCAGTGATGTTTGATTCCAATATAGGTTTTTAATTATTCTCATATTCTTGCTATTAAGGCCAACGTTTGACAGTTCTTTTATTAGGGTTATGAGTTGGACGCGATCAAAGGCGTTTTGAAAGTCAATGAAGCATGCATATATGGTTTTGTTGTATTCTCGGCATTTTTGAAGTAGAACTTCTAATGAGAATAAGGCTTCTCTCGTTCCCATTCCTCCACGAAATCCAAATTGTGTTTCATCTAGTTGTTCCTCACATTTATTGTATATTCTGTTCTGTAAATTTTAATAAGATTTTCAGCGCATGACTCATAAGACTAATCAGTCGATAGTCGTTGCATGTTTTAGGGTTATTTTTCTTAGGAAATGGTGTAAATCTTGATTTAAGCCACTCGTCTGGGATTGTGCCCTGTAATATATCTTATTTAAAAGTTAGTACATTTTTGAATCATATCATCATCCTTTGCTTTCAATATTTCTATGGGAATTTCGTCCGGACCTGTCGCTTTACCGCTTTTGGAATTCATTTTCGCATATTTTACGTCAGATCGTAGATTTCTTTGAATTTTTATGGATATTGTAGGTGTCATGTTTGTTGTTCAATTCTTCTAGCTCATTGCGGTTCTCTTCCATCCATCTCTCTTTTGCTCGCTTAATTTCCATTTTAATTTTATTTCTTAGAGTCCTATATTTGGGATGATCTTGGTTCTTATATTTACTTTTCTCATTTATTAGTGGGAGTATTTCCGTTGTCATCCAGCCTTTCTTTGTACTTCTTTCTTCCTCACCAAGAGCTTCCTTTCCAGCTGCTAACATGGCATTTTCATGGCGTTCCATTCGTAGTTCACATCTTCTTGGGATATTTCGTTCATATTTTGTGAATCTCTGTATTTGCTCGATCTCTGCATTCTTCTGTTATTAATTTCCTGAGGTTAAGTATTGATATTTTCGTTTTCTTTTCGTCTTTCTGAATCTTATACTAGCATTTGCTACTAATAGGTTATAGTCGGTGTCTCAATCTGCACTAGAATAAGTTTGTCCATTCCTAAATCTTCTAGTTATTGTTATGTAATCTATTTGATCTGACTATTTTGTTTTTATTGCATCTTGGTGAAGTCCATGTATAGAGTCTTCTTGGGGGTGGGTCATATAGGGTATTAGTTATTACCAGTTCTTTTTCTTGGCAGTTTTGCATAAGTCTATCTCCCCTTTCATTTCTTGCGCCCAATCCAATTCCCCAATATATTTTCTACTTTTCTTTTTCCGACCTTTGCATTAAAGTCTCCCATAACTATGGCTACCTCGTGTTTCTTTAGACTTTTCATTAGTTGTTCTAAAACTTTCATATATTATTAACTTACTGAGTGAGTTAAAGATATATCCACGTGATTGGCATAATTATCTCAGAATGAATGAAGAATATTATCTCAAACTTTTGTCACTTACTTAATATTATTAAAAAACAAGATATGCCTTCTTCGCTCTATCATGATATTCTGATGATTTAATTCGCCAAAGACACGGGTAATTTTGGTATGCACGAATAAAGTTTTCCAGTATTCTTGATTCACCTTCTTCAGATCGCTAAACGTGATGAGTGGAAACAGCTCATTCACGACGGTTGCTTGTGTGTACTGTGTACTGTGTACAAGACAAGTACGTACACACGCCCTGCTTTGCTTGCGCAAGCTGTCATGATTCAAACAAAATCAATCATCAAGCGGCTTGTACAATTTAAATCCTTTATCACGGGCAGATATTTTGCGATTGTAGGTCATGCGAATATAGCATTAATACTCGCAGCCGTCCTTTAGCGTTTCGAGCGCAATTGTATTTGTTAGCGAAACACCCTCGTAGTTTCGCGCCGCATCGTTCGACGTTACTTTAGTCCGATTCAATGAAAAATAAAATTTGCGCCGCTAGACAAACTTCAATTCTGGAGGGATTGAATTTGGCGCGTAAGGATCCCAAGGTTAAGGTTAGTGGTGTCGAGAATCTTCGACGTCGCGCGCAAATGTTGAGATTTATTGATTTTTGCGTACTGAATTTTGATTGGTTATCAGTTTTTGGTTGTGATGCGTAATTATTGTCAGTCATAATTTTCGTAGTGGGGGTTGAAAGATTATTCCACGTTGGATCGGCGATTTTGGTTCGGCGTCACTTTTGAGTCAACCTGTCGTCAAATTGGCAGATTTGGGTGCCGACTGGAATTTTTGTCTTTTATTTTGCCTTTTGAGGGATTCTCCAGCCGGGCCTTCTCTTTTCAAGTTTCAGACCATATTTGTTTCTTGCCTTTTGCTTAGTGTTTGGTGTCTGAAATTGCCCTTTGGGGGATTTAAATGCTAATTTAGACAGAGGTCTCCTCGTCCATCCGTGCAGTCTGGTGATTCCGTCGGGAGAACCCTTACAGGGTTCTCCCGACGGGTTTTACTCTTACCGACGAACCTTTCCTACCGACGAGTTCTACTTCTACGCGACGGGTCTACCGACGGTTTTTTTTCCTCTTGGCTACGCCTAACTTAGAGTCAAGTTTCTTGCTGTTTTTTTCTTAGCTAGCCTATCTTCAACTACTAGAGTCCTTCCTTCCTTCCTTCCTTCTTCAGTTGAGGAAGTAGTTGATTATTAAATGCAGTTCTTCGGATTCCGTGAGTGAACAATTTCTTCTGGATAATCTGTCCTCGAACTGTCAGAAATCTGTTTGGTTTTTTTATATTTACATTAATTGCTGGTTAGTGTATACCGGCTCAGTTTGCTTTCGAGCCATTAATTTTAACTTTCTTTATTAAATAAATAAGATATATA
>JAEQML010071262.1:0-16256 GCA_016904865.1 Pissodes strobi
GTCAAGAGTAAAGTACCTTAACTTATAAAGATACAGCAAAATCTTATAAGGAAAAGTTCTTTCAAATTAAAAAAATAATCCAAATGTAAAATTGGAGATTTAAGTACACCAACTTTTAACTTCTTTTTTTTCTGTTTTCTTTTTAAACGTTACGAATATTTTGCTCTTTTGTTATTAGTATACTTGCCAAGTAACTTCAAAATGTATTTAATATAGAAACTAGTTACATAGTTGCATAATGTTTCAGTTTTTCCAGATATAGTAGCCAGTTTAGGTATCAGTATGTTGCAAACACATTTAAACACGCTTGGTCCAAAGATTTTTCCACTCAAAATCACGATTGGACCCAACTCTATTCATTTCATGTAAAACAACTAATAATTTACTTATGGCTTGCACCCGATGGGTAAAATATGTCCAAGTATCCTAAAAAGCCATATTAAATATTTGGTCTTGAAGAGTAGGCTGTACATTTGCAATAAAAACAAATAGTAATAATTTTACTTCCAATCATTCCAGTTATATTTTGTAATTATTGTGGACAATTATTTTGGACCAAAAGTGTTTACATATGTTTGCAACACACTGATACCTATACTGGCTTTTATCTCTGGAAAAACTGAAATATTATGAAACTGTGGTACTAATTTCTATCTTAAATAAATTTTGAAGTTACTTGGCAAGTATACTAATAACAAAAGAACAAAATATTCACCAGTAGCGTAACGTCCATTAAAAAATCGAAAAAAAAAAGAAAAATAAAAAGTTGATGAACTTAACTCAAATTTCGTATTTAGATTATTTTTTTAATTTGGAAGAACATTCCCTTATAAGATTTTGCTGCATCTTTATAAGTTAAAGTAGAGTAGAAAAGGGCAAAAGGACGCACCTAACATATAATATATAAGTACATAAGCCAGAAATATTAATGAAACCAAACGTTTATTTTTTAGCCTAACAGTACAACCTCTTAGGTACAAAAAGTAATATATTTCACTTGAAAAAACAAGAAGAGCAACACTTAAAAAAATAAATCGTGAGCCGACTAAAAATGGGATATTTGCCCCACTAGTGAAGTAAAAGTCTCAAACGTGTGGGGCAAAAGTCCCTCACAGATAAACATGAGGTAAACATTATAATAGTAACAAAGACAAAAACTAAAACAAAAAGACAAAGAAAACAAAAATACAAATATCATGAAAAAAGTAAAAAGAAACTTGAGAAAATAGATATTTACAACGGTCGCAAATAAATTTTCCAATATTTTCATAAGCGCTGCACTCCTCGTGCTACCACTTTGAACATTTTTCGCATTGAACCCAATCTTCTATTGGCGGATCTCTATTTTTCTCCGAGCAACCAGGACATGCAAGTTCATCCGAAAACAAGATGTATGTGGCAAAAGTCCGCGCGGATTTTTGCCCCGTGAAGAAATGGGATTTTTGCCCCACAAGCTAAAAATATTTTCAAATTTACCGCCATTTTTTACCAAATGAGATTCGTGCAAATTCACTGTGTGTTACATACACTCACATGCCATAGATCATTCCCCTAGGAATTGGTTTTCAAAATACAATAATAATCAACGATACAATAGCTTATAAACGAATTCGCTAAAATTACATGCAAATCGTCAGTATAAATTACCTCATGGCTGCAAGAACACCCGGCTAGGCACCCAAGAAAACACTGGCCGATGCGGTTTGGTACTTTTCAGAACATATTGTGGCGGTGTTGTCTGATTTTGCTTTTTCTCTTGGAAATTTTGATTTGAGACTATTGCCCCGCGCGTATTTTTGCCCCATTCTACTCTACTTAATTCTTGACGCAATTCCGGGAAATGGCATTTGCTCCAGCTCTAACAGCAGTACATAAAATATTAAATACTGATTTATTGTGTTAAGACAAGCAGCAACTTTTATCAAGAACAAAATTTTCTGGGAAACCATTATTAAAGAAGTTTCCCATATATAAATAAATAAATATATGTCTTTATTGCCAGCAAAATCTCACTCAAAGACACGGCACATAATATCACCACACAAATAGTTAATACTATCCTTATAATTTACATTAAAATATAAATCTTTGTAATTGTGATTGTAGGCCATAGTTAAAATGAAAGTACATATAGTTTTGACTAGAGTTCAGTTTCAAAGTTAAATGAGTACAGGCACTTTTCCAACAAAAAAACTGTAGTCTCCTTCTTAAATTTTTCTAGATCTTCTATTGCCCTTAGCCGATGGGGCAATAAATTAAAGGCCTTGACAGACATGTAATGGGGACCCCTCTTGAAAAATGCTGATGAGTGAGTGGGTATGCTAATGTGGTCCCTACCCCTGGTAACAACCGACATACTCTCTGAATAATTACCATGGTTTTGTTGAAAGGCTTCTGGGAATCTCTTCACAAACATGACAAGAGACAAAAAGTACAATGAAGGCACAGTCATGAACTTAATCGAGAAAAATGTCCTTTACAAGATTCTCTAGAATGCAACCTAAGGATGCAGCGGGCAATACGCTTTTGTGCTTTAAACACATCGAGTGCCCACTGTGACTTTGCCCAAAACAAGATGCTATAATTACTAATAGATTGTACACTGGCATAGCAAAACTGTCGTATTGAATTTATTGATAAAATTTCTCTGAGTCTACGAATTAAAGCACAATTACTATTTAGTTTGGACTGTAACTTTTTAAGGTGTATATTTCAACTGAGGGTTGGATCAAGATGAACACCCAAAAAATTCACACCCTCCACAACTGGAACTGACATGCCATTCAAACGCACATAAAGGGAATTGGTTATATTTTGCTGTTTGCTTTTTTGGAGACACTGTATATTCAAATATCCGTAGCCCATAATTCTCTAGAATAATTCAAAATATTTTTCGAATTAAATAAGACGCAATTTACAGACAGACGGAATTCTTGAAAAGAAACGAGGACAAGGAAAGATGGGCGTATCCAGACGTATTTCGAGACAATAACACTATTATTGTTAGAGCCAATCAGTATTTCCTTAAATAATATAATCCTTCGATCTCGGTCCCATCGCCCAATCCACACAAAAATAAAGCGGCAGTCGGACAACCTTGCCGATTTGTATTCGAGATCGTACGTTGTACTTAAACTAGAACAAGGGTCAAGAGCCTTTTAAGAAAATCAATATTTTTACAAATTCTTGCGACACCCACCTCCCCCCCCCCCCCTCCATGGATCATGCATGATGCCGTAAAGGCGCATTTCCATTGGTCGGCTTTTTGGCGTTCTGGGTGATTCCGAGAAGCCGAAGTCTTGGATCTGGGAGGGATTATTCCCTCAATAAAGAAAGTAGTAGTCTTTAGTCGTCTATTATCTTTGGTTCATTCGTTCATATGTTCATTCGGCAAAATGTTTAACGACGATGAGATTATTGCTGCTGTCGCGATTGTTATCATCGCATCCAAACAATCTCGAAAAGGTTTTAGAAAGCATCGTTTTTGGATTCGACCAAGTTTTGCTAAGCAGGAACAAGTACGGTGCTCGTGACTTGTTGATTTAGTGCAAGACGACGCAGATATACTTAATTTGAAGTATAGATGTAATGGTAGTTTTAAAAATTTCTTTAGAATGGCATTAAGTGACTTTGAAAAGCTGCTACAATTGGTTGGAGGACGCATTGCCAAAAATTACACACAATTAAGACAATCTATTGGCCTGCAAGATCGTCTTGCAAAACAACTTCGAAACAACAAACTGAACTGATCAAATTTTATCAGGAAGAACCTAAAGTCGATCGGGTTTACGTTTCCATTATGACGTTCGGCTCGGCTGCTCTTTGATGTACCGACTTTCGATGGATCGCGCTCGGCTTGGCCGATCTGCATTTCAAGCCGACCGGCCTGTATCGATTGTGGCGTTTCCATTACGCATCTGTACATATCGACCTGTGCCGATCCGCAAATGGAAACACGGCTTAAATAATTGAAGTATTCGGATGCATGTGGTCGAGATATCTGGCAAATCTTCCATCGAGCCGATAGAAGTGCGGTGAGCTTGGTGCTTATGTAATCGATTGGTTACTATTCGATGCCTGGCGGCGACAAACATTTTTTAAGGTTATGTTGTTTTTTTTAATTTAGTTTAAAACAACTCTCAAAACAAGAGAGTTGGGGTTGGATTTGGTACATTGTTTAGTTTTGGGTCTTTTAGTGCGTCGAAGGCGTCCATCTCATTTCAACAACGCGCGCGTTCACTCTTGGGAGGGCGAGGGCAGCCGCTAGAATCTTATATGTGATATTTATTAATGAACTGGCGATAGTTCCCCTATATAATATGTCCATATTGACTCTACAGCGAGTGCGAGCCAGTGCAATTATATACGGTCTGACACGGTGAGGGAGACGGAAACTATAACATTGTTTGAAATTTAGCAATGGCCAATCTATTCAGCGTTATAGAGAAGGTTGGGATATAATAATATACGAGGGGCGATGACTATTACAAAGTGTTATTAGTTTGAATCTGAAGTATTAGTCAGTTGGCCATACCCGATATATCGTCCAATTTAAACTGACTTTAAAAGTACTATAATAGTATGCCATTGTTCATTTTTTTTTACCTAATCGGTGTTGACATAATAACTCATTCTTTAAAACCAGCTAAATGGTGGATATCTGTTTTAATTAAGTATAGATTTTTAGTGTTGGAACCAGCTAAGGTTAATAAAAATATTTAGAAGCGATAAGCGTTGCAAATGTTAGCATAACTTCAATTATTTGTAGCGCATGCGAATCGCAACGATAGACTTCTTCGAATAAACCCTCCTGATTGGAGCAAGTCCCCAAATCAGTGAAGTACCGGTACCTTTGGAAGCGAAGCTGACCTTAAAACACTCCATATAACTATTTATTTCGATGCTCATTCCTCTTTAGCCGTTCACCGTTTTTTTCTAGTAATCATTCGAATGGACCATTTTGGAATTTCCATTTCCAAATAGAAAAATGAGCTAAAATTGGACATGTTGCAAAATACAGACGTGAAAGCAAAATATTGCCGTTTTGGGTGCACATGAAGCAAATCGTAAATTATATCTGTGCCATCGTTTAAAAACGGATTACGAGGCTCGGCTGCGCGGCATTTAAAAATTGATTTATGCCTATGAAATGTAGTTTTCACTATAGAAAATATCTAATGGAAGTAATCTCTTTTATTGCTATGAGCTTATAGAAATATACACATATAATAGATTGATTGATCGGTATATATGGTATATTTTTGTAAATGGTAAACAAAATAACTACAAAGAAGACGTAAGTATGAGAGAAATGGAATTATTAGAATGGATGGAAATTTGCAATGACCGTAATTTAAAACTGATTTATCAACTATGGACTAGAACTTATAAGATAAGAGTAGAAATCCGTACTTCGATATTATTTCTATCCAAAATTTCTCCTACTGTGACATCCAAAAGGAAAAAATATTTAGACAAAAAGCCATAATTAATAAAACTTCTTGCTTAATAAAAAATTGCGAAAGGCAGAATATTCGAGAGTAAATTTCTTTTATTTTGCATTTTTGTGAAAATTGATAATACAATAGTTAGAGGTGTTAGATCTACTTCAAATAAATGTCTGCTTCTAAAGGCTTTGTCATTGTCACGACAGGGGTAGAGCGGTATCCTACCGACAGATTGATTTGCCCAATAAAATAAATAAATCTCTAGCAATTACAGTTTGAACAGAGAAGAAATGTCTTAAATAACTCTCAAAGGGTTTTTACGACGCGTTTTTCATTGCAAAAATAGGCAAAAAACAGCCGATAAAAGCTTTTTTGTGGATTGATTGATTGAAGTATTTTGCAGGAAAAAATACCTGATCAAAGTCACTTCACACTTCACCCAGGCTTAGGATTGCTCCAGTTTGTGTATGCTACGGGTCAAACAAATATGAGCAAAAATGACAATTAATAATTAATCAGAAGAACTGACTAATTTTAGAATTAATGAATACGTAATAGTATCTAATGGCACAACTTCACAAATGCTCAAAATGTTTTCCATCATTATCTATGCATTGTTCCCTTTCACTTATAGTAGAAAACACGGCTGCTTCTATTTTAGCTCTGGACTGGCTTCTATCGTCATTTCGTATTTTGCCAATTTTTTTTTGGGATGGTAGAAAAATACTATTTACCTACACCCTTCCCGGAATTGGTACCCACTAAAAGGCAGAATTACCAGCACTTACGACCCTAATGCCTGTTTAAGCGTTGCCTATTTTTAGTTACCCATAACTGCAGCTTTGCGCTTGCGTCTCTCTCATTTATAATCATCTCTAATTTCAGTTATCCTCCATGTCCTATATATCATCCTACTCTTATTCTTCCTATTCCTACTCTATTTGCTATTACGCTATGCACGATATATACATCTTATCTGATCTTTCAACAGTGCTTGCTTTGCTGGCCATCTCCTATGTCTACCTATATTTAAATCTCCTATGTCTACTTATAGTTACTCTGTATCTTCCTTTCTGAGTGAGTGTACTTAGCCATCATGGACCAAGCCCGCAAAAATTCTAATTGTATTCTTTGGCCTTTTATATCTTCTTCCTGTCAAATCCTCTGCAGTCTCATAATTTAGTAGCCACTTGAAGTCTTGACATGGATGGCTTTCCAAGCTCTTATAGAATTTCTCCGCTTTATGCAGCAAGTGCTCAATCAATGGCTCCCATTTCAAATCCCTCGGTAGGTCTTTATTTCGTATAAACCATTGGGCTCCAGCCGCTCTTCTCACTAGCTTATTGTCAAAGGAGATGAGCCTGATCAGCTAGGACTTTACGGCAAAGCCCCACACCGATGAGCCATATGATATTTGCGCCCTAACAACGGCCTTTAGTTGTGAGTTTCGTTTCTATGTTCATGCTGCTTTTTCCGCTCACAATGTAAATCATTTGCAGCCACGCTGGTCTCGCTTTCCCTATGGACGAGTTGATGTGTTTCACCCACGTTAATTGTGAATCCATAATAATTCCCAAGTACTTTACGTCCTTTCTCCATGGTGTTTCCTGATTGTAAATTCTTCCTTGGCTTCCGGTCTGGATCAACCTTCTCTATAAGATTATGGCTTGAGTTCTAGCTGGATTTATCTTAATTTTGTTCTTGATGGCCCATTTCCCATATACATGCCACTTTCTCACTATTATCTCCAGATTTCTGCTCCTGCTCAGATATATTGGGTCGTCAGCTTATAGGCCAGTGAATATACTTGGATCTCCAGTAAAGTCACTTATAAAAACACTGTATAGTAACGGTCCCAGCACGAACCCTTGGACATCAGCCTCTATTTTCCTTTTCTGTGACTGGTCGCCACCTACTCTGACTTGAAATGTTCGATCACTAAGATAACTTCTGATCAGCCTGCACATCCTCAATGGTGTTCCTAATTGCATCATCTAATATATTAATCCCTGGTGCCAAAGCTTATCAAAAGCTTTCTCAATGTCCAGTAGCACCGCCCCAGTAGTCATCTGCCAAATAAAACCTTCCGTGATGTACTCAGTGATTCCTGTCAGCTGGTGCTCCGCAGAGTGTCCCGCCTGAAAGCCAATTTGGCATGGTGGGATGGCCTTTAACTCCTCCAGTACTCTAAGTAGCCCCTTCTTTATTGCCTTTCTAATTATTTTACTTAGCGTAGGGAGAAGACTAGTGGGCCTATAGTTGTCCGGAAACGTTTTGTCTTTATTTGGTTTCGGAAAGAGTATAGTGCATGAGTTTTTCCACCCTCTGGGGAAGTAGCTAATTGTGTTTGCAATGCTTGCAAAGGCCTTTTTACGGAGTTCTTTTGCTATCATAAAATTGCAAAAGAAGGAAGGAATAATCCTTATGCCATCTAGGCCAGAGGGTTTCCTTATTTTGAGATGTTTTACCAAAGTATATGTAAACTAGTAGCTCCACTCCCCCAAATATTTTCTGCCAGCCGCCGAAAATCCGCAGATTGTTGGCAGCATGTGGAGCGTTTTAGTTTAATCAGTCGTTCGTATGTAGGCAGAGTGTTCAGAACAGAGTCGGATTTGTGAAAATCCTTAATTTTATTTCTATTTTAATATTTTATTCGGACTTCGGTGGAAATATATACGAAGCAATGAAAAATACAAAGGCAAATAGGTAAAATCTATAGTCGGATTAGTGAATAGATATGTTAATAAAATTAGGTGAAGGAGGCGACAAGACCGGAAAAATCGTCTAGGTGTCAGATTTTTTTTTATAAGTACATATTATATAACGATAATGGAATGCTTTGTAAATATTAAATATATTTTGGCCCTGTGAAACTGACCCAAAGTTTAATCCACGACTAACCCAAACTAACCAAATCTACTAAAATGGATTATAACGTATCAGAACCGCTTCAAATGACTAAAATAAGTTCAGAATAAGTGCAGCTAACCGAAAGTTAAATCGACGACTAACCCAAACTAACCAAATCTATCAAAATTGATTATAACGTATCGGAACCGGTTCAAATAACTAAAATAAGTTGAGACTAAGTGAAACTAACCCAAAGTTGATTCGACGACAAACTCAAACTAACCAAATCTATTAAAATTGATTATAACTTTTGGGAACCGGTTCAAATAACTAAAATAAGTTGAGACTAAGTGAAACTAGCCGAAAGTTGTTTGGACGACTAACTCAAACTAACCCAAAGTTGATCCGACGACTAACCCAAACTAACTAAATTTATTAAAATTGATTATAAGGTATCGGAACCGGTTCAAATAACTAAAATAAGTTGAGACTAAATAAAACTAGACGAAAGTTGTTTGGATGACTAACCCGAATTAACCAAATCCATTAAAATTGATTAGAACGTATCAGAACCGATTTAAATGATTAAAATAAGTTGAGACAAAGTGAAACTAATCAAAAGTTCAATCGACGATTAACCCAAACTAACCAAATCTATTGAAATTGATTATAACGTATCGGAACCGCTTTAAATGACTAAAATAAGTTGAGAATAAGTGAAGCTAACCGAAAGTTGATTGGATTACTAACCCAAACTAACCAAATCTATTAAAATTGAATATAACGTAACGGAATCGGTTCAAATGATTAAAATAAGTTGAGACTATGTGAAACTAACCGAAAGTTCAATCGACGACTAACCCAAACTAACCAAATGTAATAAAATCATTATAACGTATCGGAACCGCTTTATATGACTAGCATAAGTTGAGAATAACTGACACCAACCGACAGTTGAATCGACGACTAACCCAAACTATCCAAATCTATTAAAATTGATTATAATGTATCGAAATCGATTCAGATGACTAAAATAAGTTGAAACTAAGTGAAACTAACCGAACGTTGATTGGACGACTAACCCAAACTAACCAAATCTATTAAAATTGATTATAACGTCTCGGAACCGGTTCAAATGATTAAAATAAGTTGAGACTAAGTGAAACAAACCGAAAGTTGAATAGACGACTAACTTAAACTAGCCAAATCTATTAAAATTGATTATAACGTACCGGAACTGGTTCAAATGAATAAAATAAGTTAAGACTAAGTGAAACTATAACCGAGAGTTGAATCGACGACTAATCCAATGTAATCAAATCTATTAAAATTGACTATAACGTATCGGAACAGGTTCAAATGACTAAAATAAGTTGAAACTATGTGAAGCTAGTCGAAAAATGCTTGTAGTCGCCCACAAACTAACCGAAACTAACCAAATTTATTATAACATATCGGAACCGCTTTAAATGACTAAAATAAGTTGAGAATAAGTAAAACTAACCAAAAGATGAATCAACGACTAACCCAAACGAACCAAACCTATTAAAATAGATTATAACGTATCGGAACTGGTTCAAATGACTAAAATAAATTGAAACTAAGTGAAGCTAGTCGAAAGTTGATTGTAGTCGTCCCCAAACTAACCAAATTTATTGAAATTGATTATAACGTATCGGAACCGGTTCAAATGATTAAAATAAATTGAAACTGTGTGAAGCTAATCGAAAGTTGATTGGACGACTAGCCCAAACTAACCAAATCTATTAGGATATATTATAACGTATCGGAAACTAACCGAAAGATGAATCAACAACTAACCCAAGCTAACCAAACCTATTAAAATTGATTATAACGTATCCGAACCGGTTCAAATGACTAAAATAAGTTGAAACTTCGTGAAGTTTAACGTAAGTTGATTGGATGACTAATCCAAAGTAACCAAATCTATTAAAATTGTTTATAACGTATCGGAACCGGTTTAAATATCTCAAATAAGTTAAGGCTAAGAGAAACTAACCGAAAGTTGATTTGGTGACTAACCCAACTAATAACATCTATTAAAATTGATTATAACGTCTTAGAACCGGTTCAAATGATTGAAATATGTTGAGACTAAGTGAAACTAACCGAAAGTTGAATCGACGATTAACCCGAACTAACAAACCTAATCCGGTTAGTCGTTCAATCAACTTTTGGTTAGTTTCACTTAGTTTCAACCTATTTTAGTCATTAGAACCGGTTCAGATACTTTATAACCAATTTTAGTAGATTTGGTTACTTTGGTCTAGTCGTCGATTCAACTTTCGGATAGTTTCACTTTTTCTCAACTTATTTCAATCATTTAAAGCGGTTCCAATATGTTATAATCAATATTAATAGATTTGGTTAGTTTGGGTTAGTCGTCGATCCAACTTTCGGTTAGTTTCACTTATTCTTAAGTTATTTTAGTCATTTAATGCGGATCCGATACATTATTATCAATTTTAATAGATTTGGTTAGTTTAGGTTAGTCCTCGATTCAACTTTCGGTTTGTTTCACTTAGTCTTATCTATTTCAATCAGTTGAACCGATTCCGATGCGTTATAATCAATTTTAATAGATTTGGTTAGTTTGGGTTAATTGTCGATTCAACTTTCGTTTAGTTTCACTTATTCCCAACTTATTTTATTCATTTAATGCGGTTCCCATACGTTATTAATAATTTTAATAGATTTTTTTAGTTTAAGTTAGTTTTCCAATAAACTTTCGGTTAGTTTCACTTAGTCTTAAATTCTTTTAGTCATCCGATGCGTTATAATCATTTTTGATAGATTTGGTTAGTTTGGGTTAGTAGTTCAATCAACTCTCGGTTAGCTACACTTATTCTCAACTTATTTCAGTCATTTCAAGCTGTTCAGAATACATTAAAATCAATTTTAACAGATTTGGTTAGTTTGGGTTATTCGTCAACAACTTTCGGTTAGTTTTATTTAGTCTCAACTTATTTTAGTTATTTGAATCTGTTCCGATACGTTATAATCAATTTTAATAGATTTGGTTAGTTTGGGTTAGTCCTCCAATCAACTTTCGGTTAGTTTCAGTTAGTATCAACTTATTTTAGTAATTTGAACCCGTTACGATACGTTATAATCAATTTTAATAGATTTTGTTAGTTTTGGTTAATCGTCGAATCAAGTTTTGGTTAGTTTCACTTAGTCTCAGCTTATTGTAGTCACTTGAACCGGTGCCGGTGCCGATACGGTACAATCAATTTTGATAGATTTGGTTAGTTTTGGTTAGTCGTCCAATCAACGATACAAAAATGCCATAAAGCGAGACGAACACATAAACCATTTCATAACGTGGCCTAGAAAAATCACTTTCATGAAACCAAAGAAGTGTAGTAAAAATGAGATTCCGAAGTATTATATTATTATATATTTTTAAATACATTTTAGGTAATTCCACTATTATTGATATCTTTGAAACGGTCAAAGCTACAAAGTTGATTAAATTAGAAAGTTGCCATTATCCTTCGCATCTTCGCCGTCCCTCATTACACTTTGTAGTATACAACTTTTTCCCAATCGGTACAATTTTTAAAGAAGTTATCTAAAAACATGGTGATTCAGCCGACCCTGGCTAGCCGCTCGAGCTTATCGCCTTGATGCGTCATTACAATTTTGTACCGATCGGTGACAAGCAAGAATCCTTAAATCGGTTCTTTCTTTTGGTTTTAAGAGGGCATGACAAAACATTGTTACATTTGTCGTCTGTGCACAAATATACACAGATTCGGAACTGAAATATATTATATCGAAATGAATATAAATAATAAGCAAAAGTTAACGATACGAGCTATTTGAATCGTTCTCTAGTAATCTCGTCTAATCGTAATAGTACATCCTACCAAAGCAATACTATTCAATCACAAAAAGTGGTTACATAACACAACAAAAGGCTGACTAACGAAATATATCGGTCGGCCTGCATTAATGTTTTACATAGAATAAACCGTTTTTACCATATAAAGGAATATAAAAAATAGAAACAAATGGTTATAATGCCTTCGTACTATTATCACGTTTTCGATAATTGACCCCCGTATGGGCCACATGTGGGACTATAAACTACAATTCGATTTGATGCAAATATTGCAAAACAAAAAACTAAAAGTTATATTTAATCATGATCCAGTTATCTACAGGATAATAAATAAAACTCAAAAATCAAATATTATCATTATAATTTCAAAGGATAATCATAGCCACAATACTAGAGAGTTTATAGGAAATCGTACTATTATTATTACTAAAATGCAATTATCCTCAATACCAGTGTTAAAAACACTGTCTAGAGGATTAAGGACTATGTATACTGTAATTATAGTTATTACTGCATTAATAAATAATTTTCAAAAAAAAAAAAAACAAAAATTTAAGTAAGTCGAAGAGTGCCCTTTTCTCACGAAATTAACCCTTAAAAACTAGCCACAAAGGCAAGCTGACTCATAAGGAGCGACTAAAACCCAAGTTGGGTATTATTATAGCTATGCATGCCCCTCCGTTCGCTTTGCTCGCAACGGGGGATCAATCAACAAGAACTAACCAAGTGCTAACCAAAACTAACCCAAAGTAAACCAAAATTAAGGGAAAAAGGTAAATTAATAGAAATTTTGCTAGGACGTAGATATGGATTCGCGCAGTATTTGGGATTGCAACTCGGGATTTAGCCGCTCGTCATAAATTTATCGGAATGTTATCGTTCGGCTTTGTCGAAGCGATGTATTCCGGAACGCATTATTTTTAAACAATTCGTGTTGATATGAGCCAACCAGTGAGGGAAAAAATTGGAGTAAACATTGCTTTGCAGGAGATGTTAATAAATAATATCAATACCTATTTACAAATTCGCATTTGCAGATGCGAATAACTGTAACTAAAATTGGCCTTCACATTTGCAGATGTGAAGGGCCCCAACAGCCTCCACCCCAGTAGGTGTATTATGTTGGAGTGGTTAGAGGCACACTATATCCCTACATTTGCCGATGTAAAGGATATATGTATTGACAAAAATAAAACGGTATAGTGCTATGTATTTGCAGATACAAACACAAATAACCACCAAAAACAAATAACCACCATACTATTGCAACCCTCTTACTTAAAATCATTGCATTGGTTTCTGTTCAAAACAGAAATTACAGTATTTGCAGATACTGTAAATATGCTAAAAATCGTTGCATTTGCAGATGCAGACGAAAGCATAACCAAGGTTAAGCAGCAAGCAAAAAGGTGAATAGTTCGTTCTATTAGCAGATACAATCCATCGTACCCACTGTCAATTCAATTGCAGTTGCAGGTAGTGAACATATTCATGAACCTATTTTTCTGTTCAAAAACAGAAATTGCAGCATTTGCAGATGCTGTAACTAGGCTAATAGATCATTGCATTTGCAGATGCAATCGATATAATAAGTAGCAAAACCAAGGAAAATCTTTTGCATTTGCAGATGCATTAGAAGATCCTCTCACGCTAGCTGAGGAAATAACTTATCCGAATCAAGACTTACCAACATCAGAAGCACCAGATGGTCCTGAACAAAGTAAGATTTGTTAATAGGAAAAAAACCGACGAAATCATACCTGCGAGGCCAGAACTACATACTCAGATAGTTTTTAGATGGGACAATTACTTATTAAAAGGACTAAAAGATATAAAAAAAAATAAATAGTTTGATAGAGAAGTATCCTGAACAAAGTAAAGACCACGCTTTGTTAATAGGCAAAAATAAAAACGAGGAAATCATACCTGCGAGGCCAGAACTACATACTCAGGTAGATAGTTTTTAGATGGTATAATCACTTATTAAAAGGACTAAAAGAAAAAAAAAACACACAGTATGATAGAGAAGTATCAACCAGCTGCCAACTGTAATGTCCTCAGACCATCAAAATTAAATCTCAAAGAGAGTACTAAATCCTGCCAAGACAACTACTGTATCAATTACAGAAACAACTATGGTCCGTGGGATTAGTGCATTAGCCCTCCCTTTCAATGTAATTAGCCAACCGTCTGAACTAGAATTATATGTTCAAAATTGGCAGAAATTAAAGGTAAACAGTTCAATAATAGAGTGGGTATAGGATTATAAAATGCCTTTCAATAGGACACCACTCCGGTTAGCAAAATAGAAGACTACCTAGGACGGCAAAAATTTAATTTCAAAATACGCATTCTTGGGGAAAACTGATCTTAAAGATGCATATTTCCTTATCCCTATGCACAGTAGTCAAAAAAGTTGTTAAGATTCGTTTTTTGCAACGTATTATACCAATTTAATTGTGTTTCATTTGGTTTATGTACAGCTCCGTATCTTTTCACAAAACTGAAACCAGTTGTAAGATATGTAAAGTTAAAGGGTATAAAAACTTTACTCTACTTAGTCGATTGGCTAGTTATTGGTAATTCAAAATAGAGCTTAAAAGTATAAATAAAATTACACAAACATTACAAGATTTAGATTTTATATAAATTCTGAAAAAAGCGTAGTTATTCCCGCGCAACAATGCTCATTTTTCGGGTTTATACAAGAGAAAAGGGACCTACTGACAGAACAGTCTATTGTCTTTTATCCTGAAAAATAACTACTCTCATCTCCTTGCAGAGAGAAACAACCATTGTGGAAGAAAATTTCCCTGGCTGTAGGGAAATTAGGAAGTCTCCTGAGAAATTAAACTGATTATTTTTTATTGCAAACTATAGAACAGTGAGAAAGAAATCGATACGTATTTTTTATTTCCACTAAGATGAATATGACAAGAGCTATACCAGTTTTTAGTTTTGTATATATAGATATACTATGCATGGTGTGACGTAACAATTCATGTGTATTATGACGTCATAAGCACATCTCAAGGCGTTGTATCTGCCTAATCTTTGGCTTATGGAAAAAATAAAAACACGTGTTCACTTATTTTTCATGGGCTATCAAAATCAGCAATAATAATAAAAAAAAAAATAAAATGAAAAATTGATGAAACTTCCTCATTGTCAGGAGAGCCTTTCTATAACAAAGCGTACCTAATGAAGCGATAAAAGTGATTATTTATTCATTGACAAACAATACGGAAATACTTACAATAAATAGGGGAATTTCTGGTTTTGTAAGCACCAACAAATATGTACCAAAACTGTAAATTTATTGAGCTCCTAAACATTCAATTGTCTTCGGAGTCATCCTACTCTACCATGAACTCACACAAATCTGCACTTTCTCCAATATTCAATATTAAACAAAAGACGAAGCGGTTATAAAAGGGATTCTCAATGGAACATTTAACATAAGACCCCCAAATCCAAAGTACTCAATTACTTACTTGGGATTCCTACCCAGTTCTACAGCGCTTAAAGAGCATGTACCACACTCTTAATACTAATAACGGCACACCGGCACACTGACAATCCGGAAGTAAAAATAGACAATATTTTTAAATATGAATACATAATTGAAATCAGATTACCGGATAAAATAAAAGCAGGTGGCTTAAACAGGCTTCAACCTAATTTGATATTACCTTATTTTACCAATCAACCTGAACTATGTATAGCCACACTATTAGAGACTTACATAGCACGCACAAAAGAAAAATGGTGCTACCAGTCAATAAAAGGTGAATAGTTCGTTGTATTAGCAGATACAATCGATCGTACCCTCCACTGTCTGCAATTGCAGTTGCAGCTAGTGAACATACCTATTTTTTCTGTTCAAAAACAGAAATTACGGCATTCACAGATACTGTAAATATGCTAATAGATCGTTGCATTTGCAGATGCAATCGATACCACAAGTAGCAAAATCAAAGAAAATGTAATACTCACTCACAAAAAGCCTTATCACCCAGACAGCAGTCAAACCATTAGCAGATGGGTCAAGTTAATACTAAGAGCCAGCAGTATAAACACGGAAATCTTTG
>JAEQML010071263.1:0-16256 GCA_016904865.1 Pissodes strobi
TGGACAAAATTATCGAATATTTTTTGTAATCACTATAACTATAAAATAATTTTAAATTATCGCCGTAAACTTACGTGTGCTGGTGCTAGTCATCTAGTAGGTTGATTATTCACTTATTCTAACATATTTTGACGTTTAATTGACATTAATGGCGTTTATTATTGTCTGTCGCGCATTTCATCATAAAAAAAAATCATTACATATTTGAAGAATTGTAGTGAATTAAGTTATTTAAAGTGCAATTAACTAAGTGATAGTGGATAGTGTTTGTGTTTTGCTCTATTTAAAACAACACTATGCCACCTGTTAGATGCTGCAATGAAGCTGAAGCGCCACAAATTGTAACTCTATATAACGAAGGATATAGACAAAAAGATATCGCACGACATCTCAGGAGAGGTCAATCTATAGTCTCGAATATTTTAAAAAGGTATCAAGAGGCTGGAAATTTCGTACGAAGACCCGGTCAAGGTCGCAAGAGGTGTACTACAGCTATTGATGACCGGTTTTTGATACTCAATTCTATACGAAATCGCACATTGACATCGACGCATCTCAAAAATGAGCTACTAAATGTAAGACAAATCAATGCGACTTCAAAAACAGTGAGGCGAAGATAAAGAGAAGCAGGTTTAAAGCCAAGGGGGCCTGCCAAAGTTCCACGTCTTCTCCAAAATCACAAAACTCGTCGATTAGAATTTGCCAGAACACATATTCAGTGGAATATTGAAAATTGGAGAAATGTTCTCTTCACGGATGAGACTAGAATTCAATTATGGAAGCCAGATGGACGAAACCATGTCTACAGAAGAGTTGGGGAACGGTACGCCAGTTGCAATCTCATAGAGACCGTTAGTTTTGGAGGTGGCGGTATAATATATGCTTTGGGGCGGTATTAGTTGGGAGGGACGTACTGAACTTGTGGAAGTGATTGGGCGAATGACTAGTGACTTGTACATCGAAAACATCCTACAAGATCATGTTTTGCCCTATGTCGGCCATGTTGGATACGAAAGATTCGTATTAATGCACGATAATGCTCGACCGCATGCAGCTGGCATAGTGACTAATTACCTCGATGAGGTCGAGATTCAAAGATTAGATTGGCCACCATATAGCCCGGACTTAAATTCGATAGAACATATGTGGGATCAGCTTAAACGCCGATAAAACGAAGAAAGCCCGTTCCAAGCACAATAGAATAGCTTCGTTTTGCGGCACAATATGAATGGAACGCGATTCCTCAAGAATATATCCAAACTCTCCTTAGTAGCATGCCGAGAAGGATGCAAGCAGTAATTAGAGCTCGAGGGGCACATACTCGTTACTAACTATGCTCTCATTTTAATCAAAACGTATAGTATTTGCCATCCATATAGCATTTAAGCTTGAAGTAGATATCATTAATTTTCATAACATTTAGTATTATTTTTTTTCACGATTTTCTTCTCATACAAACTTGAGATTGTTCCTTGAAAACCTTTAAAATAAACTGTTTTTCATAGTACATAGTGTTTAAGTGACTGGATTCATCAGACTTTATTGTTACAAAAAAAATATATGAAAATTTTAAAATATTCGATAATTTTGTCCATGAGTGTATATATATAGATGGTTCCAAGTCAAATCAAATAAGGTGTCGGATGCTCTTTTGCCCATAAGCCCATAATGCCTTTTCACCTGGCATTTTCCCCTTTCATGCAGTTGGGCATATTTTTTTGTGAAAGTCTACCATATAGAGATTATTTGTATTGTATTGTATGTAAAGGGGTCGCTCGGCTTTTCAGCCCTTCTTCACTTACACCTAAAAGGTCTTTTGTGACTACCCTGCTTTAGATTTTCCCAGAAATGCCTGCACTTTTCGCGAAGTTCAGTATATTTCTAGGGGCTAGTTGTGTAATATCCTTGGGATTAGATACTACTCCTTCCAGATATTTTAGCCTTTGGCGGGTCAGTTATCTACATTCGCAAAGAATGTGTTCCGCAATTTCGTTTGCTGAGTTGCAAAATCTACAACGTGGATCCTCAGTCTTTTCCGTGTTGTGGAAATGGTGTCTCCATGGTCCATGACCTGTTAGGAAGCTCGTGACCAGTCTTAGATCGTTTTTATGGAGCTCTAGTAGCTTCTTAGTGTATTCAGGCGAGTGCGATATGAATCTTTTCGCCTGTCGTTGTCCTGGAGTGTTTCTCCAGTAGGCCTCTTTCTGCCTTTTTTCCCACTTATTGCGGTTCTCTCCGAGGTGTCCTCTGGTGATGCCACAGAATGGTTCAGGTCCGTAGGATGGACTCTGTGCTCCTTCTCTGCCCAATTGGTCGGCAATTCCATTGCCTTCCACTCTTTCGTGCCCTGGCACCCACAGCAGAGTGACTCTGTTATGTTTAGCCAGTTGGTTAAGAGCGTCCCGGCATTCCCAGGCAAGCTTTGAGTCAAATTCGCATGAGGCTAGTGCCTTTAAAGCCGCCTTGCTGTCGGATAGTATATTTATGGTTGGGCCTCTCGGTTTTCTTTTAATGCATTCAGAGGCGCACAGTTCAATGGAAAGGATCTCTGCTTGGAATATGGATGGGGCTTTAGCTAGAGATTTTGATATCCTGCATCTAGGACCATAAACCTCGGCGCCGACCCCTTGTTCCATTTTAGATCCATCTGTGTACCAGACCAATGTACCTCGTTCGGGCTGTAGTGATCTCATTGTTCGGCGATCTTTTATGATCACCTTAAAGGAGCGTTGGAAATCCCTTATTTTTGGCATATGGTCTATATGCCAGCGATTCGACTCTGATTGTGTCCAGAATCTTTAGATGGTCAGTCAGATCACCTGACTTAGTTGATTGGGTCTGGATTACTTTGGACGCGCTTAATTAGGCCTCCCTCCTCACGCTTAAATGCAGGGGAAGAAGGTCCAGCATTGTCTCCAGTGCTATCGTGGGGCAGGTTTTTATTGCCCCTGTGATACCCAGACATGCAAGTCTTTGCACTTTTTCTAACTTGCCTTGCGTAGCTTTTCCTCCGTTTTAGCCTACCAGACCAGTGAGGCGTATGCTATAGAGATACCTCTTCGATATATTATTGATCAGTTACCTACTAATTAGCTAATATTCTTTCATTCTCTAAGTGTTCTCCATGGTCTCTTAAATAGACTATCCACTCACCTGATAATAAACTCCTGCCGGGAGACGACTGAGAAAATATCTTCTCAAGGATTTGTTACCGGGTTGTGCTGGATGAATGGTCATAGGGTTATCCTGTATAATAAATTGGCACTTCAGGAAAGATCTTTTATAAAATTTTATTCAGAATGACTGGGACTTATATGACGGTACCAACAAACTATTTATTTAAATATCTGCGTAGCAAAAATCTGGAGGTAACATTAATAATAAAAATATTAAAAAAACATCCTTATCCTTGTTATATTTAATTAATAGCGAATTATTTTAAATGAAAATATTTTTTCCTGTAGTCTAAACATAATATTCTTCAAAATATCATAACGCGAGGAAGGGTATGTTGGATCTAAAGCTTAGGTTCAGCCTTTGAATAATTTATAGGCAACCCACAAAGAAATGATAGTACATTTTATTTTTAGCTAACACATCTATTCAGCACAACGCAAACAATAAAAGCCGTGCATTTATAAACCAGTACAATTAAACCATTCGTCGAAAATATTTCAGAGCATTTACGGAAAATTACATGCGGACCATTGTCATTCACATAACAACGTCAAGAGTTGGCTTGGCGCCTGATGCGTACAACTGCAATCATTTCTCTCTTTTACTATCTTCCCCTCTCTATCTGCAAACAACAGAAGCAGGGTTGCCAATCTGTGGGGAATTCCCCAAAACGTGGGGAATTTGAACAGGTGTGGGGATTTTGTGAGGGACATTATCACTGTGGGGATTTTGTAACACTTTGAATATGTCGACAGAAAAGCAACATGCTTTATATTTTCACGTGATTTTTTCATTCATAAAACTAAATAATCCATTTTTAATTTATTTTTTGCTATTTTAATGAACAGACCCGAAACCATGTTGCTATTATTTTCATTACTTACTCCAAATAGTCCAAATCTGACAAACATAAAAAATTTATGAGGGCTGTGGGGAATTGTGGGGAATCGCGCAAGTTTTTGAGGGGAAAACGGGTCAGAGCAGTTGGCAACTCTGAACAGAAGCTTAAAGAGAAAAATGGCGCCTGTCACTTGGCAAGCATTTTATCTCTCTGTTTTAAAGCCTGACATAGTGCTAGCCAGGCGGAAATTAATTAAAATAAAAAAATTGCCTCTTTTCTGATAGCTTAATGCGATTCCAGTGAATAAATAAATGACCGGGATTTCACCTTTTATTTAAATAAGTGTCATTTTTCAGACTCGAGCTCCGAGCTTGATAGACACGGAGTTTGTTATCGCGGTCTATTCCACGGTTGTAATGAATCGCACAAATGTTTAAAGGGCTGTTTTTTGAATACCGATAAAACGATCTGTTAGTGTATCGGAGTAGGCTCGATAAAGAAGTTGATGAAATGGCGATAGTAGTTTCGTATTCAATTTATCAACCGCAAACTGATACTTGATAGCCTTCCATTAGAATGTATGTTTTTCTTTTAGATAGGAAGTTTTGTCTTGTGCCAAATGTATGCTCAATGATGTGCTAATTTTTCGTAAGTTCCATCATTACAAATAGATATTTGCGGTAATATAATGCAGGCATAGAGTATACACTATACGCCATCATATACAAGGTCATCTATGAAAACACTTAATCATTCTTTTTGAAAACCACTTACTTATAATATATCATTAGTTTTTTGAGGAACGCTTGCGCCTTGTTCACAGATCACTAGTGTTCTGCGAAGCGGAAGATGGGAAGAGCTCTAATATCCTAGCCGAATTAAATACGAATAGTCTGATCATCAATAATTTTTTCAGATAAGTTTCTTTTTGTTACAATACACCAAGCACCAGTGGAAGTTCATACTAGTCTCCATAACATGATTTCACGTATGATAACCTCAAACAGATTAAGGGCATGTCAAGCCATGTTAAGACGTAGACAGTGGAGGGACAAGGGGTCAGATTGGATCCAGAAGTAACAATATCACTGATTATACTTTGAATTGTACAGTTATAATAAGATGATCTAAAATGCGATGTTCATCTCCAATTGAGGTTTCTCTTACTAAAACATATGGAAGCTTGGCAAAAGAGAGCATATGTGAACTACTAAATTATATAAACTACTAAGTAATTTTCACCTTGTTTTAAGTGTAAACTTTAACTTGAGAAATTTGTAAATATTCAAGGTAAATTATAACCAACGCGAGCGATCAACGCAAGTAATTATGAACATTAAATGTGCAACAGTCAGCAAATTTTATTCCACAAATACTCGAGCGAACTATCAGTTTGGCAATCTTTGTTTCTCGTCCAAACCAGTTCCTTGCAGCACACATGTGCGTAAGTTCCTAACCTGCATCCTAATATCATAGTTAATGTATTATGAGGTTATGTACCTTGTATTTGCTTATGTTTTTGCTGTCTAGTTTTTAGTGGATTTTTGTGAATGGTGACCGGTAAAATTTGTGAAAGTAGTGCGTGTGGGTCAATCCAAACTTGTTCTGACTGGTGAGACTATAAATATAGAGTTTTCTTTGGTACTTTTAAAAGTTTTTGCCGTAAAATTCGCCGGCACATTTTGGAATTGCACTTTGGACTTTGTTTTTGTTGTTGTTCATCTGTCAGCTGAGCTGTTGGGTACTCTTCTTCTTCTTCTCGGTGGACCCAGGTGGAACTGCCACAACAACTTTGTGGACTAAGCTAGTGGGGCAGTCGGATCGCTATCTGCATCCTGCCTTAGTAGTTTGATTACGGCCTCCAAGATGAAGTGTAGAGCATGCGGTAGGGTGGAGGATTCAAAAACCATCCTTTGGGCCTGTGATCGCTATTCCACTAAATTATGTACAGGGTGCTCCGGGCTTAGTGCTTCTGAAGTTCGTTATATGGAACTCAAGAAAAATCGAATTCTGTGTTTCTTCTGTGATGATTGTCGGATCTCACTGAAGAACAAGCCTAGTGATATCAATCCTAGTGACCTGTTGTCAGCTATGAAAGAAATCATCGCTTCGGAAAACGGGGCCTTAACCCTAAATGAGGTTGTGAAGGAGCAATCTGCAACTCTTGATTCTGTTATTTCTCAGATTTTTGACATTCGTGAAGATGTCAAGGAGCTACGATGTCAAAGGGATATAGCGAAGAGTTCCTCAGCACCTATAAGCCAAACCTTTGCACAGGTTATCAAGAAATAGAATGCCTTGTTGATTAAACCTAAGGACGTATCCCATAGTATAAATGTTACTAGAAGTGACTTGTTAAAGAATTTAAATCCAGTAAAGGAAAATATTACTGTGCAATGTCTCAAGGGAATAAGTAGGGGTGGCATGGTGGTAAATTGTTCCACAAAAGAAGAATTGGATAAATTTTCCCAACTGGTGACAGATAAACTTCCAGACAAGTATGAACTTTAGGTAGCTAAACATCTTAATCATAGATTGAGAGTAACAGGCCTAACACATAATTATGAACCTCAGATGTTGATTGAGCTGCTGAGGCAACAAAATGCGTGAATAATGCCTGAGAGCTCTAGCCTTAAAATCGTATCGGTTAAGCCGGTTAAGAGAAAACACAATCTGTACTACTGCCTAATAGAAGTCAATCGTGAAGCTTACAAACATATAATAAATTCTGGTCATGTTTTTATTGGCTATGATTACTGTAGAGTATATGATCGTAGGTGCACGAAAAATCACTCTGTCAAGGAGTGTAGGGAAGCCTCTATCAAGTGTATCAATTGCGTTAGGTCTAACACTAAATCTGACACAGCATTTCCTTGTGGCCATGCTGCATGGGATAACAAGTGTTCAGTACCAAAGTAAACTTGAAGAGTTTAGATCACATATGCTACAGTAGCAATTGGGGAGTCTTAAGTGTGCCAACATCGGAGTAGCCCATGTTAACATGAGGTCTCTGATACCTTCTTTTCCTGATATTAAGGAATTGATTCTAGAGGCATGGCTTCACTTGGACTATCCTGATGACTATATTAATATCAATGGATACAACTTTTTTCGAAAGGATCGAGCTACTCGCGGAGGTGGAGTGGGAGTCTATGTGCGTTCTGACTTTAAAGTATTCGGTGATTGATGTGTCGTCGGTGGTGGCAGACGATCAATTATTGGAGCAGTTATGGGTAGAAGTTTATGTCAAATCGAAGAAAATATTAGTGGGCATTCTCTACAGACCTCCATTGGTAAACTATAAGTGTTTAAGTTGTGCAGAATCTATTTTGTCCAGTTTATCCCCATTGTATAATCATGTCTTACTGATGGGTGATTTAAACATCAATCTTTTCATGGAGCATACTGAAACCAGATTCTTTCACACTATTCTACAGCAATTTAATTTGAAGCAGGTTATTTCAGAGCCTACCAGGGTTTCAAGAACTAGTGATTCGCTTCTAGACGTTATATGTGTGGAGAATATGTTGACTATTTTTGCGGCTGGAACATTAGAAATGTTGAACCTAACAGACCACAGGCATGTATATTGTGAGTTGGAGATGGATACCCCAAGAGCTGTAAGCAGGACTGTGACATACAGGAACTTTAGGAGTTTTGATAAAGAGTTTTTCGACTTGAAAATGAGGCATGCAGAATTTGCTAGTGTTTTACTTGATGGAGACATAAATACTAAGTTGGACTGCTTAAACGGAAAACTCACAAATATTTTTGACCGTCATGCACCAGTAAAAACATGGACTATAAAAAGGAGATTTAAACCTTATATCACAGAAACAATTAAAGAAATTATTGGACTAAAACGGAAAGCATTTAATAGATACAAAAGCACGAAAAACATCGCTCAAAAGCAGTACTATCTAGATTTAAAAAATTACCTTTCATTTGCAATTATTAGCGAAAAAAAAGCATATATGGCATTTGAATTAAAAAAAGTAAAGCATAACTCAAAGAAGACATGGTCCCGTATAAATGAATGAAATATTCATACTAAAGGCTCCCTTGAAATTCCTAGTCATCTGAGGAATATTCAGCAAATTAGTGACCATTTTGCTTCTGTTAGTCAGTTGTCTGTTACAGTGGAGACGGACAAATTAGATGTCTATAAATCAAACAAATATCATAACTTCCAATTTAATTTTGTAAATGTTTCAACCTATGATATATACAAGTCTTTCTCCAAAATCAATTCAGAGTGTGGTGGAATTGATAACATAGGATATAACATGCTGTTATATAGCATAGACTATATTGTGTCCCCACTAGCTGGTATATTTAACATGTGTTTAAATGAAGGTTTCTTTCCGGATGTGTGGAAGGCCTCTGTAATTAAGCCTTTACTGAAGGTGTCCAAAGTTGAAGGCTATAATGACCTTCGGCCAATTTGTCTTTTGGTACCGCAACTGCGCTCTGCAATGTAACTAACGAGTTATCTAGAAATACTGACCAGTCCAAGGTGTCTTGCTTGGTCGTCTTGGACTAGAGCAAGGCATTTGATTTAATCAATCATGAAATGCTAATAGCTAAGCTGTCGTATTATGGTCGCTCTGAGCAGGCGTGTTCATGGTTTTCTAGCTATTTGTATTCTAGAACCCAGGTGGTGGAGTTGGATGGAGCAAGATCTAATTCGGTTGTTGCTGCACAGGGTGTACCGCAGGGCAGGATACTGGGAGCCTTATTATTTTCGTTGTACACTTTCATACCTCCCAATGCAGTAAAGAACTGCTCGATCCATCTCTACGCTGATGACACTCAGCTTGTTTGTGGGTTTGTGTCTGACACATCCAGTGGAACAAAGCAAAAGATAAATGATGACCTTTGGTTAATATATAGGTGGTCTCTTGGTCATGGTCTAGTCCTTAATGCTAAAAAAAGTAATTTTATGTTTATTAGCACTGATCATTCCATTAATAACGTTCACTTGTTTAACTTTACTACCCTGTATATTAATGGTACAGCACTACCATATGTAGAGCTGGCCAGGAACCTTGGGTTGATATTTAATAGGAATTTAGGCTTCGAGGCCCATGTTAGAAGCAAGCTGTCATCTGTTTACTTTAAATTGAGAAGTCTATATCCTTTCAAATGTTTATTGCCTATTAAGACTAAACTGATGTTAATTGAATCTCTCATTCTTCCGCAGCTGGACTATTGCAATGTTGTGTATTATGGATACTTAAGTGTTGAGTTTCAAAATAAAATTCAGCTGGCTCAGAATGCAGGTATTCGATTTGTTTACAATGTTAACAAATTTGATCATATAACACCAATTTATCAAACAAATAACATTTTAAAATATAAGCAACGTTATAAATTACATTTTTTGTATTTGTGTCTCGAGAGTATAAATTAAAATGTCCTGGATATATTTTCGAACTGTTGGTGATTAGACAGGATGTGCATGGTTTGAATCTAAGCAATGTCATTAGATTTCAGATTCCTTGGCTCCCAACCGCAGGTTTTAGAAATTGTTTTTCCTTCTGGACAGTTGAACTGTTGAACTCTGATATTGTCATATATAATAATGCATAAAGCTATTAACTAATTATCACCCTGTCCCAAGTTTGAACTTGAACTTGGGAATTATTTAATAAACATTAAAGCCAAACTATAAACAACGCGAGAAGTCAACGGGAGCGATTATGAACCTTAAGCATGCAATGATCAGCAATTTCTCTAATATAAATACACTGGCAAACCTTCAGTTCGTCAGACTTTTGGTCTCACCTAAACCAGCTCCAGGGTTAGTCACATGACTGCTTTTGGTTCAATCCGCTCTTTGGTTAGTCACATGATTGCCAAAGTTATAATCCTTTTCCTACCCCAAACCTAGTTCTTGGTTAGCCACATCGACTGCTAAGACTAGGGGTTTCATTAACCATAGTAGAAAAGTCGAGTCTGTCAAAGTTCTTCGAGTGAAGTTTCTAAGTAGTCTGTCAAGTAGTTCAAAGTGTAGTGTCCAAGTGCGCTTAGATACCTTAACATTAAATAAAACACAACACAACATAAGATAAACTATATTTACAAAGCAGTGACCAAAAAGACCTATAAACAATTCATAAACATACCTCAAGTCGAGAAAGCATGCGCACCTTAATAATTGGGTATAGGCTAGTCTCATTAAGTTTCTGACCAGTAAACGCTGTTAAAACTCTATCGTTGGGTCTTTGACCAATACACATTGTTAATCTTTTCTCATTTAGTTTATCTAATATACTTTGTTGTTTTTTTAAGTGCTTTCTTTATCTTCGCTTCTCACCTTACGTAAAGAATCCCGTACTACCATCGGAGTTATACCCCTGCACGCTGAGTAAGGCGTGGCATCGCGATTCAAACGTATGATGACAGACCGGTGGAGGCATTAAGAAAAAATTAAAAGAACTGTCATCACGATTACTCGCGACACGTGGTGGAGCAAGCCGGTTTACGTCAAACACGGTGTTTTTATTGAATTGAATTTATTGTTTTCCTGACAAATTGGCGGAGATCTTTTTTATATTTAAAGCACTTAAATAATGAGATAAGTCAAAAACAAGTAAAATTATAATTTAAAATTTAAATCACGCGCCTATAAGCATCGCGCAGGGCTAGTTTAAAATAAGATTTGGTCAAAGAGTCTATTACATATACCCAATAAAACAAACAAGAAAGCAACATTTTTATTAACATAACACAAATTTAAATAACGCGGGCGTCACGCCATTGAAGACTGCTAGTCAGCACCTGGTTGCAGAGTGGCTCTAAGGCGTCGACAATACCTCAGGAATAGAGTTGGGACCTTGAACTCAGCGGGTCCACAGGTAAACTGCTGTTCAAAAAACCTGCTAGTTTGGCGAAGGTACTAAACTACATACCTGAAAAAGACAAATATATATAAGTATATGGTATACAGTTGGATAAGTAAATAACATGGGTCAGTAAGACAATACAATAAATGGATAAAAAAACATACCCACTGCAAAACAGGCTACCCAGTGATACACCAATAGGAGAAAAATCAATATTTCAGCCTACAAGAAAAAGTTTGCAAAGATCCCCAACAGCGTCGTTCAACCTAGAAGAACTAGGAGAAATCCAGGTAGATAACACCCTGATTAACTTCCTACCATTTGCTGCAGGAGCAACAAACAGTACAAAGATTAACCCCACAGAAGAAAACACACCCAGCCAGGAGGAAGTGGAGGACGGTGAGGAAACATTTGAAGACGAAAACCCACCAGAACCAACAGTGAGACAAATTAGTGCCAAAATGGCGAATACAACAATATTTGACGCAATGGCAATCGCAAAGAAAGCGACAATTCCGCAGTTCATTAATCCCCCAACATTTAATCCGTGCCAAAATAAAGCTAGCGAGTTTCTAAGAGGCTACGAGAGAACCGCGATAGCAAACGGTTGAGACGAAGCATTAAAAATAGCATATTTTGGGACATTCCTCGATGGCGCGGCAAACTTATGGTTCTACGAGTATACAACAAACAATCCCAACAAGGATTGGAGCGGGTTATGCAACGATTTTAAAAAAGAATTCGAGGACAAAAGCTATGAAATAACATTGAAGAAACGAGTAGAGCAGAGAAAACAAAAAGAAAATGAAACGGTAGTAAACTACATGTACGAGCTACGGGTGCTATACCACGACTACAAGATAAACATGGATTTGGAGGAATTTACAAACATATTTAATGAAGGCCTAACAGAAGAAAATAAATACCACTATTACTGGCTAACAAGTATTCCAAACCACCCTCCGGGAACATTAGAAGAACTGAAAGAAATTGCCAGGACAATAGACAAAGCACCCAGAAAAACTCAGTATAATGAGATACAGTCCAAAATATGCACCGCCATTTGTGCAGCAACAAAATACATATAGACCAACATTTTTCCAGCGGCGAACTACACCGAGGCCGCCATTTGTACAAAACACATACAGACAACCATCCTATCAACAGCAAAACACATTTAGACCATCATTCAATCGCTATCAAACTAATATAAGACCACAAGGGCAATATCAAGGAAATCAGCACAACCAACGTAAACTAACACAACAAACATACCATCAAAATGGGAACAGAAATGCAAACAACAACCCGGTTTGCTACGCTTGCGGAAAAGCGGGACATTTTGCGGCAACATGTAAAACCCAGCAAAGATACCCAAACGTGTCCAGGTGGCAAAAGTAGGAGAAACCCCGGCCACCTTGACAAGGGGAGATATGCCTGCTGGCATATTGAGCATAACAATCTGCATAAATAATAGATCATTACAAGCAATCGTGGACACAGGTTCACAACATAACATAATCCAGAAAAAATGGGCACCAAATATGCCACATAAACATAGCAATACTATGTTAATAACAGCAGGAGGGCATAAAATCCCAGTACTAGAGGAAATAAACACACCAATACGAATAGAAGGTAGCTAGATATTTAGAGACAATATAAAGGCAAAAATAATATCAATAGCGCCATATCCGGTCATATTAGGAATGGATTTCTTAATAAAACACCGAGCAGTAATAGATATACACAAAAAAGTCCTAATTTTAAATAAACAAATCCAAATTCCCCTCAATCAAGAAACAAAGAGAAACTACCCAATATCTGGCATAGTGGCACAAACAAACAGGGCTAAAAAAACCTAGTTCTTGGTTAGCCACATCGACTGCTAAGACTAGGGGTTTCATTAACCACAGTAGAAAAGTCGAGTCTGTCAAAGTTCTTCGAGTGAAGTTTCTAAGTAGTCTGTCAAGTAGTTCAAAGTGTAGTGTCCAAGTGCTCTTAGATACCTTAACATTAAATAAAACACAACACAACATTAGATAAACTATATTTACAAAGCAGTGACCAAAAAGACCTATAAACAATTCATAAAACATACCTCAAGTCGAGAAAGCATGCGCACCTTAATAATTGGGTATAGGCTAGTCTCATTAAGTTTCTGACCAGTCAACGCTGTTAAAACTCTATCGTTGGGTCTTTGACCAATACCCATTGTTAATCTTTTCTCATTTAGTTTATCTAATATACTTTGTTGTTTTTTTAAGTGCTTTCTTTATCTTCACTTCTCACCTTACGTAAAGAATCCCGTACTACCATCGGAGTTATACCCCTGCACGCTGAGTAAGGCGTGGCATCGCGATTCAAACGTATGATGACAGACCGGTGGAGGCATTAAGAAAAAATTAAAAGAACTGTCATCACGATTACTCGCGACAATATTTTTTCCTAATTCGGGACAACTCAGTTCCGGCCTTCAAGAGGAAATATAAAACCTTATTGACTATTGGTGAAGTGTAGTGCAAGTCTAGCATTTTTTTTCTCTTATTGCTTTACATATTGTATTGGGCCAGTAGTATGGAAGAACGCTCTGCGGATGCTACCATTTGTGTATATATTGTAAGATATTGCATAATAAACGTTTATTTATTTATTTATTTATTATTTAAATCCCGAGTTTCACAGCATACATAAACGTGAGCTCAGGTTAGTACCACCTAAGGAGTAAAGTCGAATCTACGATAAATTTGTCAAGATTCTAAGAAAGATAATTTCAAAGTAGAATCTGCCAGATAATTAAAGTGCAGTGCAAACTCTAAGTGAAATTAAGCCAAATGTAACAAATAAAACACAACACAACTCTTAAAAAGACTTTATTATAAAATGGTGACCAAGACCTATAAATAATTTAATATATACCTCGATAGAAAAAAAATGCGTAACTTAGTAATCGGGGACAGTGTAAAGTTATTAAGTCTTTGACCAATAGGCATTGTTATTGTGTCTAACCGAAGTGCCTTCTTCATCATCTCTTCTCACCTAACGTAGATCGATACCTAATCTAAGCTACATAACCTGCGCCCCAACTAAAGCGTGGCGTCATAACTTCAATTGAAGACATGCGGTCACCATTGTTGACGTGCATTAACTTCTTTTCATGGCATATTTGGTGCAGGCGCTGGGCAATGGGCTGTCACATCTACTACCGTAAACCCGTGGAATAAATTTGTAGCTCTTGCTGGATCTTGAAGCACTCTTCCTGCAAATCGAGTTGGGTAACATAGTTTGCTACTGGATGGACTGCATAGATGGAGCCCCGTTCCTGTTATCTGTCTTATTTCTTAATCATGGTTTATACTATTTTCAGTTACTGCTAGATGTAGGGTGGCATGTTCTATGACACATGTTTATCTCTGTCATGCAAACAGAAATGTCATTAATTAAAATATTTTCCATTGGTGATTTATACACTTTACCTTTATACGTAGTGAATTTCCTGTTAAACTTCATTCGTCTAATGATAAATGGTAGTATTTAGACACATTTTGACACATTTTAAAATTATATTTCTACTTCGTGATTATTTAGGTTCAGTCGCCTTTCAAGATCACTCAGATCTTGTTTTAGAATGTCGTGTTTTACTAGAGTTATCGATATTTGATGGTGCTTACAGGCATAAAATATATCTTGTTTGTGTATATTTTCTTGGGTAAGTCTACGTTTGTTTTTAAACTTCCAAGCACTATGTTGCGTTGTATCATTCTTTCTGATATCATAAGATTATTTATAATTTAAGCATTTTTCTATACATTTTATTTCTTATCCGGTAATTTTTAGTGCTCTTGTTTCTCCTCGTGTGCCTTCTCTATGCTATTGGATAGTTGGCCAAGGATTTTCAGTAACGAATCCAGACCATCTGTGATGCAGTCCATACACTGCCTTTGATTTTCTGTGTTCATTACCGTCGAGTCCAGATTTTGCTGTGATGTCACACTGCAACACCAATTAAGGCCATCTGCTATGAAATATAATAAGTTGGCTTTTTCTGATCTAGATTGTTCCTCAAAATTTGTTATATTCCAACTATTTATTAGATTATTTAACTGCTACCGATAGTGCCTTCATGTTTATCTATGTCGTGCGCTTACATCTTTCTCCGTCTTTTAGTGTATCTGTAGTCGAAGGATGGGGAAGCCTCTGTGTTATCCTGCCATGGGATGTCGAATTGAGGTCTATTAAAATATAGGGGTCATGGCAAACGTTGGGGTCCCACGTTATCAGGGAGAGAGAGCATGTGAGTAGGGCGTATTAATTTTTTCGTGACAATAGTAGCTTGCTATTCTCTTATCCTGTAATTTTTCTAATAACAAAATTATTTTACATTATGCTTATTATTACAGAAATACTAGTATACACTATAATGCTATTCTTTAATATTCGCCTCCCTTATATCTTTTCAATGGATCACATTTGCAAATTGAAATACGGGACAGGGTAATGCGCGCATGAATACTATGTTTTGGTTTGAAATTGCCCTGACGAAAATTTCATGACGACAGCTGGGTATCATCTCGAAAACAAAATCTAATGGAAAGGGAGCTTCCGCTAAATCAATGAATTGTTTGGCTGCAATGTTTCATTTTCCTTTTCAGTATATTACTGACTAAAGCGTCTTTAAAATAGCCAATTCTGGTTTTTTAGAAGAACAATGTTCAATCTATATTTTTGTGCATCATGTAAAAAGTACCTAAGGCCACTACTTGTAGGAGTTGGTCATATCGAAAACAAAAAGGTTATCCACTACTGGCGTTAAGTGTTTTGAAAAGGAATGCATTTCATTCGTATAAAATTTTAATGCTGAAATGCTACATCCAATACTTGATGATGTGCCAGATCGAATAGTAGAATTTTGTGAAAGTATGCCGAAAAGAATTGAGAGTTATCCTACTTATCTGAGCAACATATGAAATAATCGAAAAAAATCGATATTAGAGTGATTCCAAATCGCATGTTGTATAATCAACATGTAGTAATATAATACTCAAACAATGGCGCTAGATCATTTCGCTGAGAAGGTCAGGTGCCGTTGTCGATTTAGCACGTACTATACATAAATCGCCAGTATAGTAAACTTTGTCTGAACTTGTGTTATTGTAAGTAATGGTTCGTTTACACAAATAGTTAGAGGTCAAGTTTCATTATGTATGTAAAAAATTATAATAGTATTTTATATAAATGGCAATTAAGTTTAAAAAAAATTAGTATTAAGCCACCAATGTTTGTATTCAATTCAACTTCGAGAATTACGCACAATTACGCCCCTTTAAACATGATCCTTCGATTATTATTTTAGAGAAAAGGTCAATTCTCATATCTTCCTCTAACTGTTT
>MU195263.1:1586-16255 GCA_016904865.1 Pissodes strobi
TTCGAACTCATTAATCAGTTTTTTAAGTGTAATATAACTGATTTTTTACAATTTTCATAACAAGGCTGAGAGTGTTTATTGAGTTTAACAACGGCTCACAACGAGAAGACTGTTTATTATAAATATCCAAAACTGTACCTTCGAAATCATTAATCAGTTTTTTAAATGTAATATTAATTATTTTTTACGATTTTCAAAACGAGCCTAAAGGTTGTTTTCATTAACAGTGCAACGACGGCTTACAACGAGAAGACTGTCTATGGTATATATATCTAAAAATTTGTTGACCGTTTTTTATAAATATCCAACAATGTACCTTCGAAATCATTAATCAGTTTTTTAAATGTAATATTGGTGATTTTTTACAATTTTCAAAAGGAGTCAAATGGCTGTCTTCATTTAAGCAATTTAACAACAGCTCACAACGAGAAGACTGTTACAAATATCCAAAAATGTACCTTCGAACTCATTAATCAATTTTTTAAATGTAATATAAATGATTTTTTACAATTTTCAAAACGAGTCAAAAGGCTGTTTCCATTTAAACATTGTAACAACAGCTTACAACGAGAAGACTATTTATTGCAGATATCCAAAAATGTATCTTCGATCTCATTAATTAGTTTTTAAATGTAATAAAAATTATTTTTTACAATTTTCAGAACGAATGGCTGTTTTCATGTAAATAGTGTAACAAAAGCTTACAACGAGAAGACTATTTATCATAAATATCCAAAAATGTATCTTCGAAGTTTTTTAAATCTAATATAGGTGATTTTTACAATTTTTAAGACGAGTCAAATGACTGTTTTCATTTATACAGTTTAACAACAGCTCACAATGAGAAGACTGTTTATTATAAATATCCAAAAATGTATTTCGAATTCATTAATCAGTTTTTTAAATGTAATATAAATGATTTTTTACAATTTTCAAAACGAGTCAAAAGGCTGTTTTCATTTAAACAGTTTAACAACAGGTTACATTGAGAAGAGTAGTTATTGTAAATATCCAAAAATGGATCTTCGAACTCATTAGTCAGTTTTTTAAATATAATATAAGCTGAAACTATGTCCATAAGAGAACATAGTTTATATCAAGTTCATTAAAGCAGTATTTAGTAATATCAAGCACCCCATGAAGGATATGACTTAAAGCTTAAATTTATGTCCCTTGGAAAAGCGAACTTTAGGCTCTTTTTTACAGTTTCCACTACAACCTATTTAAGGCCTAATTGCGCTAAGTATCACTTACCAGAAACTAGCCGAAACCGAGAGGAACTCATACAATTAAACACGAGCAAAAACTAAGTAAAACTGTGCTGCAACAACAAGGGAGTATTGGTTGTAAACAAGCTGGCCGAGGGGCTCACATTATGGTGTTGCACAAAAGCAACAGATCTTTAAGTTCGAAACATATATTTTTTTGGATTAAAAAATACGCCTCACAATATAAATTGTATACCTAAATATACAACGAAATATTAGGTACAAGTTTCACGCACTTAAAAGCACATAAATAATTCCGATTTCGGGTCAAAACTAATCCAAACTACGACAGCCATTATCGTCAGATTCTGAATCTAATCGCTTGTACACAATACAGTTGAGATTCGGATTTCCAGCCCTTCAGAGTGACAATCAACATTAAATACGGAAGTACGCCCGATAAAAAAATAAATACTTTTACTGGGTTTCTTATGGCAAAAGCATATGACTAGATGTTGCGACGCCACTGCAATAATTTTAACATTATCCACTAGGCCTTTCTGAATGAGATATTGCATGAACTGATGCGCTCCGAGCAAATATTAAAAATTCCGTAACTAATATATTATGCTCGACTCGAGCAATAAACCACTGAACAACGAATACTTTGAACGCCTCGCAAATACCTTACCTTTTAACTAATTTCACCAGCTGTATAATATATAACAAAAAATAGACTAGACTTGCTTTTGCGCTTGTTTGGCAAAATTTGTATTAATAAATCGTTTATTACATCGTGCAATAAGTCTGCATTTATAATAGCCTCGCTTTGTTGTACTTTTGTTCGCGCGAATTTAAAAACATTTACAAAAGGCAGTTTATCTCGCTTCAAATCAAAACCATAAAAGAAAAATTATAAATTTTAGTTCGACCTTTAAAGGGCAAAATTGACAAACATAAATTAAATCCCTTGTTTTAATAAACCGTCAAAACCGGTCATTTTTAAGAAAGGATTTATAATTTCAAGCCGAAATTACTATCCGGGTGGACACTATTTTTCGAATGTAATTGCTGGCCTTTCGCATGTAATTTTTGCGACCAGTGTGCTAAATAAATGGGTTTTAAATGGGATTCGTCGGCGATCTAAAGTCTAGATAATTTATTTTTACTTGTGTAGTGCACGTAAATTAAAACGAACGTGCTAACAATGTGGCATGCAAAATGCAAATTATAAACTATAGAATTATTGACATCTAAGCCAGTTTAATCGAAGACCCAGTAATAGCTTTTTTGTCGAGGACAAAATCAAATTAATATAAAATTTCGGATCTATATCTGAAAACAATATGTCTGTAAAAAATTATATTTTCATTTGTTTCAGAGATTGAATCCAACATGCAGTGGCATTTATTTCACGAGACTACAATAACATTCCATGACGAAATAGACAAATACGCAACATATGATGCTGAAAATAGATGTGAAGTAAATCGTATAAATATAATCGAATAGATTCAAAAATGGTTCGAAACGCACAAAATCTTCCCAGTTCCTTGCCGCAAGAGATGATTATATTCACGGCGACGATAACCACAACCCTAGAGCCCCAGAACGAGAGCGCCACGAACCGTTCCGGCGAGAGTGGTTTCGATTCCATGTACCCCCTCGAGCTGGTGATTCCCTTCACTATTGTGTATGCGGTGATATTTTTATCGGGAGTTATCGGAAACATTAGTACTTGTATCGTGATAGCGAAAAATAAGAGCATGCACACCGCGACCAACTATTATTTATTTAGTTTGGCCGTTTCCGATATGCTGTTGTTGATTTCCGGATTGCCGCCCGAAATGTATAGAATATGGAGTCCCGACACCTATATCTTCGGTCACGTGATTTGTTTTCTTCAGGGATTCAGCGCAGAAACTTCTGCTAATGCCACGGTAAGTCATTATATATATTTTTATGTAAATATATTCTATATTGTTGTGGAGGATTCATTCTTACCCTGGAATTGATTGCCTTTGGCTCCACAAATGATTGAATTTGGTTTGAATTGTTATAGAGCCACTAATTATTGCGTATCTAGTCATATCTATCAATTTCTATTTCTTTAATTTTTGTATTTCACTTTCATCTGTTTCTGTTTCAATTTCATTTAAATTCCCAGTTCTATTCCTACTCCCATTCAAATTCTCATTTTATTATCAATGCGTTAAAAGCAAATCTGTCAAATTTCAAAACGTTTGCTACAAAGCGTTTTGTGATAAAACAAGATCTAATGGAGACTGAAGTGGCTTTAAAAATGGAAATATAAACGTTCCACTTCCATTCCAGTTTTAATTCACATTCAGCTTGAAAATGGCCTTTTCCCATTACCATTCCAATTTCCGTTGCCATGTCCATACTGATTTCCATTCCCGTTTATATTCCCAGTCAAATTCCAATTCATATTCATCTCATTGTCATTCCCATTTACATTTCAATTTCTATTTTTACTCCTATTAACATTCCCTATCCTATTCCAAATCACATTTCCAGTGCACTTTTCCCTTCCCAATCCTACAACCATTTTTGTCAATTACTTTTACCAGCGAACGTTCTTTTTGCAAAACATTAAAAAATTTATATATTTTCACTTAACGCATTTAATAGTAAAATCGCAGTCCTATTCCGATTTCCATTGAACTTTTCATTCCATTTATATTCCCATTTGCACCGCCCTTTCCAGTTCAATTCCCAGTCCCATTCTCATTCACATTCCCTGCTTATTTTTCATCCTTATTTCTTGTGCATTTCACATTCCATTCCATTTCCCATTAATTTTTTATTCCCATTTCCAATGCATTTCCAACTGTCATTCCCCTGATCATTCTAATTTCAATTTCCATTGCAAAATTTCCTCCTTTCCACTTCTATTTCCATTTCAGTCAATTATTTTTATCATAGAACTTTTCTCACAGGACTTAGAAATATGATATATTTTCACTTAACATATTTAATAGCTAAACCCCACTCTCATTGCGAGTTTCATTACAATTTCAATTTCCATACATACATATTGCCATTTCAATTCCCATTTTCATTATCCTTTTCTTTCCAATTCATATTCACTTTCATCTCTATTCCCATTGCCCTTCCAGTTTCCAGTTCCACTCCCAGTCCATTCTCCTTCTCATTCCAACTTTTATTTCCTCTGCAAGATTCCTTTTCGCAAACCAATTCCCATGTTCACTAGTAATTTTTCTCAAAAAACTTTGAAATGTGGTATATCTTCGCTTAACGTATTTAACAGTAAAACCCCACTCCCTTTCCGATATTCCATGCAATTTCTATTTCCATTCATGATCCCAGTTAAACTTCCATTCCCTTTACATTTTTCATTTCCTTTCTCATTTCAGTTCCCTCTTCAATTCCCACTCCCATTATAATTCAAATTTCCTTTCCCCTTCTTCCTTCCCAATCATATTGCCATTTCAATTAATTATTTAATTCCTAGAACGTTTTCTCGTAATATTTTCACTTGACATATTTAATAATAATACCCCACTCCAATTTTGCTTTTTATTACAATTTCAATTCCCATTTTCATTGTCATTTTCATTTCCCTTTTCGTTATAATTCCCCGTCCTTGTTCAATTGCAACTCCCATTCCAATAACTATTCATTTTCATTTTCGTCTCTATTCCCATTGCCATTCCAATGTCCAGTCCTACTCCGAGTCCATTCTCCTTCTCCAATGTTAATTTTCTCTGTAATTTTCCTCTTCGCAAACCAATTTCCATGTTCATTAGTCATTTTTCTTACATAACTTTCAAAATTGATATATCTTCGCTTAACGCATTTAACAGTAAAACCCCACTCCCATTCCATTAATCCATGCAATTTCTGTTCCCATTCATAATCCCAATTAAACTTCCATTCCTTTTGCAATTTTCATTACCTTTCTCATTTCAGTTCCCTTTTTAACTCCCACTTCCATTATAATTCAAATTTCCCGTCCCCTTTTTTCTTCCCAATCACATTTTCATTTCAATCAGTTATTTGACTTAACATATTTAATAGCAAAATCTCACTCGCAGTTTGCTTTTCATTACAATTTCAATTCCCATACATTTATGTTTCTATTTCAATTCCCATTTTCATTCCCCTTTCCATTCCAATTCTCAGACCTTGTTTAATTGCAACACCCATTCCAATTCCTATTTATTTTTATCTCTATTCTCATTGCTATTCCAATTTCCAGTTCCACTCCCAGTCTATTCTCTTTCTCATTCCAGTTTTAATTTCATGTGCTATTTTCCTCTTCGCAAACCAACTTCCATGTTCACTAGTCATTTTTCAATTCCCATTTTCATTCCCCTTTCCATACTAATTCCAATTCCCAGTCCTTGTTCAATTGCAACCTTTCGAATTACAAATCCTATTCATTTTCATTTTCATTCCAATTCCTATCCTCATTGCCATTCCAATTCCCGTTTCCACTCCCATTCAAGTTTCCTTCTCATTCTCATTCCAGTTACAATTTCCCGAATCTAATTCCATTTTCATCAGAACATTTTCCGCAAAACTTTGAAATATTGCATATTTTCACTTAATATTTTTAATAGTAAAACCCCACTCCCGTTCCGATAATCTATGCAAATTCCATTCCCATACATGTTCTCATTTCAACTTGTATTCCCATTGTAATTTCCATTGTGTTCCCCATTCCAGTTCCCTTTTCAATTCCCAGTACCATTATAATTCAAGTTGTAACTATCATTCTCATTACAATTTCAATTTCCATTGGAATTTTTCTACTCCCCAATCCTATTTACATTTCAAACAATTATTTAAATTATAGAACGTTTTCTCGCAATATTTCCACTTAACATATTTAATAGTATAACCCCACTGCCATTTCAATTTTCATTACAAATTCAATTTCCATATATACATGTTTACTACATTACACTTCCATTTTCATTATAATATTCATTACTCTTTCCATTCCAATTCCCAATTTATGTCCAATTGCAACTCCCATTCCGATTCCTATCCATTTTCATCTCTTTTCCTATTGCCATTCCAATTCCTATTTCCACTCCCATTCTATTCTCCTTCTCATTTCAATCAATTTAGATTTTTACCAAATATTTTTATCACAGAACGTTTTCTCATAAAACTTAGGATATGTGGCGTATTTTCGCATAACGCTTGAAATATTGCATATTTTCACTTAATATTTTTAACAGTAAAACCCCACTCCCATTCCGATAATCTGTGCAAATTCCATTCCTATACATGTTCTTATTTCAACTTCTATTCTCATTGTAATTTCCATTGCGTTCCCCACTCCAGTTCCCTTTTCAATTCCCATTCAGGTCCAATTGCAACTTCCATTCCGAATCCTCTTCATTTTCATTTCTTTTCCTATTGCTATTACCATTTCCACTTCCATTCTATTCTCCTTCCCATTTCAATTTCAATTTCAATTTTAATTTCGATTTTAATTTCAATTTCCTCTGCAATTTTTCTCTTCCCAAACCTATTTGCATTTTCACCAGTTATTTCTATCACAGAACGTTTTCCCACAAAACTTAGAAATGTGGCATATCCTCGCTTAACGCATTTAAAAGTATAACCCCACTCCATTTCCGATAATCTATGCCAATTCCATTCCCATACATGTTCTTATTTCAACATTCCCATTGTAAATTCTATTGCGTTCCCCATTCCAGTTCCCTTTTTAATTCCCAGTCCCATTATAATTCAAATTGTAACTTCCTTTCCCATTACAATTTCAATTCCCATTGGAATTTTTCTCTTTCCCAATCCTATTTCCATTTCAATCAATTAAGTAAATCATAGAACTTTTTCTCGCAATATTTCTACTTAACATATTTAATAGTAAAACCCCACTCCTATTCGATTTTCATTAATATTTCAATTCCCATATATACATGTTTACATTACAGTTTCCATTTTCATTGTCATTTTCATTACTCTTTCCATTTCAATTACCAATTCATGTCCAATTGCAACTCCCATTCCGATTCCTATTTATTTTCATCTCTTTTCCTATTGCCATTCCAATTCCCATTTTATTCTCGTTCTCATTTCAATTCCAATTTCAATTTCAATTTCATTTTCAATTTTCGCTGCAATTTTTTTCTTTCTAAACCTATTTAGATTTTCACCAGTTATTTTTATCACAAAACATTTATTCATAAACTTTAGATATGTGGCATAACTTTGCTTAACGCATTTGATAATAAAACCCCACTTCCATTCCGATAATCTATGCAATTTCCATTCCCATACATGTTCTTATTTCAACTTCTATTCCCATTGGAATTTCCATTGCGTTCCCCATTCCAGTTTCCTCTTCAATTCCCAATCCCATTATAATTAAAATTGTCACTTCCTTCCACATTAAAATTGCAATTTTCATTGGAATTCTTCTCCTTCCCAATCCTATTTCTATTTCAATCAATTATTTAAATCATAGAACGTTTTCTCGCAATATTTTCACTTAACATATTTAATATTATATTTTTTCATTATAATTTCAATTCTCATATGTATGTATGCATGTATTACATTGCAGCTTCCATTTTCATTGTCATTTTCATTCCTCTTTCCATTCCAATTTCCATTCTCCATTCAACTTCCACTCCCATTTGAATTAAACTTCCTATTCAATTTCATTTTCATTCCTATTCCTGTTCTCATTGCTATTCCAATTCCTGTTTCCACTCCCAATCACGCTTCGTTCTCATTCCAGTTTCAATTTCCTCTGCATTTTTCCCCTTCCCAAACCTAATTCCATTTTCATAAGTAATTTTTTTTATCACAGAACGTTTTCTCAAAAGACTTAGATATGTGGCATATCCTCGCTTAACGCATTTAATAGTAAAACTCCACTCCCATTCCGATAATCTATGCAAAATCCATTCCCGTACATGTTCTCATTTCAGATTCTATTATTCCCATTATAATTTCCATTGCGTTCCCCATCCCAGTTCCTTTTTCAATTCCCGGTCCCATTATAATTCAAGTTGTCACTTTCTTTCTCATTACAATTTCAATTTCCATTAGCATTTTTCTACTTACCAATCCTATTTACATTTGAATCAATTATTTAAATTATAGAACAATTTCCATTTCCCATTTCAACTTCTATTCCCATAATAACTTTCATTACATTTCCCATTCCAGTTCCGCCTTCAATTCCCAGTCCCATTATAATTCAAATTGATATTTCCTGTATCATTACAATTTTAATTTCCATTTGAATTTTTCTCCTTCCCAATTCTATTTCCATTTCAATCAATTATTTAAATCGTTTTCTCGCAATATTTTCACTTAACATATTCAATATTATATATATTCATTGCAATTTCAACTCCCATACTTACATACATGTTTGCATTGCAGCTTCCATTTTCATTGTTATTTTCATTCCTCCTTCTATTTCAATTTCTGTCCCCCATTTGAATTAAAATTCCTATTCATTTGCATTTTCATTTCTATTCCTATTCTCATTGCTACTCCAATTCTCGTTTCCACTCCCTTCAAATTTCCTTCTCATTCAAGTTTCAATTTCCTCTGCAATTTTCCCCTTCTCAAACCTAATTCCGCTTCATCAGGTTTTTTTATCAGAGAACTTTTTCCGCAAAACTTTGAAATATGGCATATTTTCACATAATATTTTTAATAGTAAAACCCTACTCCCGTTCCGAATTTCATTACAATTTCAATTCCCATACATACATGTTTCCATTTCGACTCTCATTTTCATTCCTCTCTATCTATTTCAATTCTAAGAC
Organism: Pissodes strobi; assembly: GCA_016904865.1. Lineage (NCBI taxonomy): Eukaryota > Metazoa > Arthropoda > Insecta > Coleoptera > Curculionidae > Pissodes > Pissodes strobi. Next base: position 10,606 of record MU195263.1, read on the forward strand.
CCATTCTCATTCTCAATCCCTATTCAGTTCCCACTCCCATTTCAATTCCTATTCATTTTCATTTCCCTTCCCATTCTAATGCACATTATCAGTCTTCTTCCCATTCCCATTCTCTTTCTTATCTTAATTTCAATTTCCTCTGCAATTTTCTGCTACCCAAACACTTTCTTACAAAACTTTGAAATGTGGCATATTTTCAGTTAACCAATATATCAATAAAAACCCCATTTCAACTTCCATTCCTATTATCATTTCGATTGCCATTCCAATACCCTGTTCAATTCCCACACCTATTCTAACTCCAATTCCGATTCATTTTCATTCTCATTAATTGCAACACCCATTCCAATTCCTATTTATTTTTATCTCCATTCCCATTGCCATTCCAATTTCCGGTTCCACTCCCAGTCCATTCTTCTTCTCATTCCAGTTTTAATTTCATGTGCTATTTTCCTCTTCGTAAACCAATTTCCATGTTCACTAGTCATTTTTCAATTCTCATTTCAATTCCCATTTTCATTCCCCTTTCCATTCCAATTCCCAGTCCTTGTTCAATTACAGTTCCCATTCAAATTACAATTCTTATTAATTTTTATTTTCATTCCTATTCCTATTCTCATTGCGATTCCAATTTCCGTTTCCACTCCCATTCAAGTTTCCTTCTCATTCTAGTTTCAATTTCCTCTGCAATTTTCGCCTTCCCAAATCTAATTCCATTTTCATCAGTTAGTTTTATCATAGAACATTTTCCGCAAAACTTTGAAATATGACATGTGTTCGACTCTCATTTTCAGTCCTCTTTCTATTCCAATTTCAAGTTTCTTTCCCATTCTCAATCCCTGTTCGATTTCCACTCCCGTTCCAATTCCTATTCATTTTCATTCCCCTTCCCATTATGAGTGTTATTCCCATTCCCATTCTCTTACTTATTTTAATTGCAATTTCCTCTGCAATTTTCTTCTACCCAAACACTTTCTTACAAAACCTTGAAATGTGACATAGTCTTGCTTAACAAATTTAACAATAAAAACCCCATTTCAACTTCCATTCCTATTATCATTTCGATTGCCATTCCAATGCCCTGTTCAATTCCCATACCTATTCTAACTCCAATTTCCATTCATTTTCATTCTCATTGCCATTCCAATTCCCATTTCCACTATTATTTCCATTCCAATCTCAGTTCCCATTACAATGTCTCACTTAAAACCCGAATTGGACGTTTTTAATTGGCATTTCTATTTCGCCCATCTTATAAGCCAAATGCCAACTCAAAAAACCTTCCAGACAACTCTTGAATAATTAATAAGAATTCATATTCATGAATAAATTCTCTTCGTCGATTTCACCAACATTTCGATAATTATTATCATTTTAGGGCTTAGTCTCGAAGTAATAAAGAACCTTTATTCTAAGGCCGGCAATATTACATTCTTTCGCATCAAGTTCGATCTAATAAAATATAGGGACTGAGATGAGGGTTTGGCATTGTGCCTTAGCAACACGGGTTTTTACCGGAAATCGGTCAGGATTTCCTGTTGAATTGAAAGTCATTTCGTTAGGAAATTGAATCTATGTCGTTTAAAAGTTATATAAAGATCACCTTATGTTGCAGTTGTTGACATAAATGTGCAATGAAACGGATTAAGTTCGAAAGAAAAATAACGTCGTCATAGTTATATAGTTTGCCGGCATATAAAACAGAGAGTTTTATAGACGTGTACAGGAGGAAACTCTTGAAGTCGGATTTAAACTAGAGTTCACATCACGATTAAAATAGTAGGGGTTGTTTGTATGTTCTGCATCCTCCCCCAGGTGGCTGAAATTGACAGGATGACGTTTCTGACAAGTGACAGATCGAAAATATCATAGCCCACGTGGGTGAACATGACAGATGGAGGAGGTGGAGGATGAAGAACATTCCTTACCAATAAATTGTCTGTCGAATTTACACTTTTTGTGTCGTAGTCTGGTTATAAATGAAGCTTGGATGAGCTTGATGTTGGTTGTTGTACTCTGGTGAAAACGATTGAAAAAAAGCTTAATAAATTTACGCTTTACTCGATAATTATAATGCGCATGTCTTTGTATTGTATTGTATTGTGCCCTATTTAGGTTTAGTACTGACTGTTTAATTTAGATATTATTTTAGCGTCTCTACTTATTTATCTCTTTAGAGATTAGTTTATTTTAGATAAATAAATAAATAAATAATATGTTTATTTCTTCAATTTACAGATGCACAGAATTAGCTTAAGTGCAAATAATTGAAGAATACGTCATGATTAAAATAAAAATACAGTGCTAAAATCAGTTAGGTACATATAAGAAAAAGAGCCTATTAAAATGTCAAAAGTCAACAAACTAAAAACAGAGACAAACATTGTATACACTAAACCATGATTTTACTTACAGCAAAGACATAAAGTGCTAAAACTTTGTAAAAAATTCACTTATGCTATAACACACCTTAGTTATTAATCTATCTTTTAGTCTTTTCCGAAATATTGACACTGTAGGAGCTGATTTAATACAGTCATCTAAGTGATTAAAAAAATTAAAACCATTGAAATAAAAACATTTTTGAAAAGCTGTAGTTCGATGAGGTGGAGGTATTAAATTATTATTTCCCCTTGTATTGTAGCCATGATTAACCTTAATGCTATCAAATATTTGATGGTTTGTATACACATAAACACAGACTTCCAGGATGTAAACAGAAAAAACGGTCAATATCCTGTTTGTCAGAAAGGCTGTTCTACATGATTATCTTTTTCTTAGATTGAATAAAACTCTCACAGCATACTTCTGTAGAAGAAAAACCCTTTGAATTTGTGAACAGTTCCCCCAGCAAAGTATCCCATATTTAAGATAACTGTGAAAGTTGGCATAATAAAGAGTCAATAAAGTAGTCTTTCCACATTGTTCCGATAAAGTTCTGAGTGCATAGCATTGATGACCTAAGTGTAGAGCATAAATAATCCACTTGTTCACCCCATTGAAGTTTGTGATCGATCATAATGGCTAGCATTTTGGTGCTTTTAGTACTTAGGATTGGTTGTTCAGAATCCTCAAGTAAGTTAAATGTTATTGTTGCTGCTGTCGAGATAAAGTAAAGTTAAGAAGCGTTGTTTTATCTGTGTTTAATTTTAAAAAGTTGTTCTTTGACCAGATAGTTACTTTGTTTAGGATTTCTTCACACTTAATCTGTTTGATGTAATTATTAGTATCATCTGCATAACAAAATACTTGTACATTTTCTTCGGCAATAAATGAAATGAGATAATTGGCATAAATATTAAAAAATAAAGGACCCAGAATTGAGCCTTGTGGAACACCCTCAGAAATAATTCTTGTTTTACTATTTACCCCATTCAAACTCACAAAGTGTCGACGATTTGTGAGATAGGATTCTAAGAATTGGTAAGGAATACCTCTTATTCCATATCTATCCAATTTGTGCAGGAGAATTTTATGATTTACGGTGTCGAAAGCTTTGGAGAAGTCAATAAAAAGGCCACAAGCATATGCACCTTTGTCTAAAAAAAAATTTAAAAAATTCAAGATTCTAAAAAAAATTGAAAAATTCAAAATTCCTTTATTCATGTTAATACACCATAATGTTTACAGTCGTCAAAAATATATATAGGTAAATCTAATACAAAGAAGACACAAGTCAAAATACATTAATAAAATTTTAAAGTTAAAAATTTTGTATATGAATAAAAAGCATTAAGAGTCAAGATCTCCCTCATTTTGCTGTAGAATTGCTTATAAAGCAAGTTCCCAATGCTCTCCGGCAAAACATTAGAAAATTTAATTGCCCAATAGCCCGGGCCATCCTGACACCTTCCTAAGCGCCACCATAAGGGTACTAAATTATTTTTGTTCGTGTATTATAGTTATGTACGTCTGTATTATCTGCTTTTTTTATAAAAAGTAGATTCTGAAAAATATAGAGGGATGGTAATGTTAAAATTTGAAGATCAATAAACGCCCCTCTATAATCCTCTCTGTAGCCGAGATTGGATATTACTCTTACTACTCTCCTTTGGATGGCAAATAGTCTATAAACTTCAGCAGAGTGCCCCCAAGCCAGAATAGCATATGATACATGGGATTGAAATAATGCAAAATATGCTGTTCTCAATATAGCTGGAGAAACACAACTCGAGAGTCCTCTTACTAGAAATACAGCCTTTGTTAGCTTTTTAGCCACCTGACCAATATGACTACCCCATTGTAGTTTTGCGTCAAGAGTGACCCCCAGAAATTTTGCCTCCGAAACATTATTACCCGAACTATCACCTAAGTTTCTCATAGTGAATACCATCTGCTTGGTTTTATCTGCGTTGAGAAGAAGCCCATTTGACTGGAACCATTCACTCGACAATTCCAGAGATTCCCTGAACCCCACAAGAGCATCTTCCAACGAGTCGCCAGCAGAAGAGAGAGTTGTGTTGTCCGCAAAAAGAGTGTAACCCGCCCTAGGATCAGTTGCCGGTAGGTCATTGATGTAGATTAAAAACAATACCGGTCCAAGAACTGAACCCTGTGGGACACCTATATTTACTACTCTTTCCACCGACGCTACACCATCACATCTCACACTCTGACATCTGTCTGCAAACCTATTAGTTCAATACTACTGGCAACAAAGTTATAAAATTTAAGTTTTTCTAATAAGATGTTGTGGTTTATGCAATCGAATGCTTTACTTAGGTCGCAAAAAGTTACTGACATATATTGTTTATTATGAAATGATTCTATAATGCGTGATGTCAGATCCAGAACAGCCATAGTTGTATCCTTTTCCTGCCGAAATTCAAACTGACCGGGAGAAAAAAGACCATTCTTTTCAAAGAAAGCCATTAGTTGCAGTGCTATACATTTTTCAAATATCTTTGAAACAATCGGAAGCAATGAAATTGGCCTATAATTTCCAGGCAGGTTAGGGTCACCATTCTTGAACACTGGAATTATGATAGCTTTTTTTAAAATCTTTGGAATTTTTTTTTCTCTGAAGCAAATATTTATAACTTTTGTTAGGGGTATAAGAGTAACGTTTTTAATTGTTTTTATTAATGTTGAATTAAAACTAAATAGATCACGACTTTATTTATTTTTTAAGCTGTCTATGATTACGCGTACTTCATTAAATGTCATTTCGGAAAAACAAAATGCCTCAGAAGGTGGACTAACTGTTGCTAAATAGTTTTTATGGTCAGTATTAAATAGTGGGATGTCCCAAACTATGTTTTCAGCAATGTTAGAGAAAAAAATATTAAAGTCATCCGGAGATAAATTGGTTTCAACCGAGTTTTTTTTATCTTACCTCTTTGCGTATTTATTATATTCCACATTGTTTTCACAGAGTTATTGGAGTTGAGAATTAGGTTATCATTAGCACTTATTTTGTTTTTATATAGGGACCTATAATTTTTGTACAATTGTGTACTTATGTAATTACTATTACTCATATCTTTTAAGAAAGTTAAATGCTCTCTCATTTCAAATTTGGTAAAAAATAAAAAAATTAAAATAATAAATCTAGATGTGTAGATATAAGTACTAACCCAAAATAGCCATGCAATTTGACTCATGCTAATTACTGCATTGGGTATATAACACTTTAGGGCAACTAAAAATA
>JAEQML010071266.1:0-16253 GCA_016904865.1 Pissodes strobi
GAATGATACTGATTGAAAAAAAAAATTATACGATTTAAAATAAAAAAATATTTTTTGAAACTTTAATAATGTAGCTTAAAATTGTAGGTAGGTAATTTAGCACATCCGGCTATTTTTTTGGAAATATATTAATTAGCATCACTTTGTTTGTGCCTCAACCGTACTCATACTTAATAAAATTATTATTTGAAATACTATGAAATTATGCACCAAAAAACAATATTACATGCAATCCTTCGTGAGAGGCTCTAAATAAAATGCTCCTATTAGTGGCATTTTTTTATGATTATTCTATACCCGGATCTATTGTAAAAAAATTTATATATTGAAACTGTTCAGTGCATATAGTTGATAAGATATCGGATGGCTAAAAGTAAGTGATATAAGAATTTTGAAACAACCATTTTTAACGAGTGGAGTTGTCAGAAAGCATGGAATTAATTAAAATACCTTTTGAAAGCTATATTTATTTTCCAATCATGATATATTTTTTACAAAAGTATATATGAAAACTAGGTTGTTTATTCGATTAAAATAAAACTTACAAGGAATATAATGAAATCTCGTGCAATCTAAATTTAATGCCAACGATATTAAACTGTTAAATAAAAATGTGTAAAGTAAAATATAATTTAATAGAACAGAAATAGACTGAAGCGTAGGTATCTGAAATAGTGTAAAAGCTCAACAAAATCTTTGCCTCTTGCCCACAAGTTCAACAACATTGAAAATTTATTGAAACAATTTTTTTTTGTGTACAGTGGGTTCAAAGATTTGACAAAGGCTATGAGAAGGGTTCCTTTATTTCTTAACATTTGAGAAAAATGCAAAATATAAAAGTCATTTGAAATTAAATTAGCATTCAAAATCTGGAATTTCAGTTAAATTTTATCGCATTAAAGAAAACTACATTTCGACATTAATAAATAATTTTATTAACTTAAAATATAAAAATACAAATACCATAATATAAAAAAAAATCCACCCTCGTGCCTCACACAATTTTTTATTTTTTTGCTGAGATTCCAATATTGACCAAACAGGTTGAGTAATTCTTACCTTTAGAATGCCAATATTGTAGGGTATTGAATTGGTGAATATTTTTTTTAAACGGCCCCATATCAGACAATGTTAAGTCGGAGCTGCTTGAAGGCCACAAAACTGGACCGTTCCTCCCAGTTCACCTTGCTCCATATTTGCGATGGAACCATTTCGCTACTTCCTGAGCCTAATGGTCTGCTGAAAAACATCTTATTGCGATAATCTAAAAACAGGCCATCAAGGTTTTCGCTAAAAAATGTATCCAACATCTTCATATAATTATTTCTGTTATATGCATCATTAAAAAAAATTGAGCCTATTATACCATGAAAAGATATAGCGCACCATTCAGTAACTTTTTTAAAATATTGACTTTTTATTGAAATTCTATAATCAGGGTTGTTCGTAGACGACGAATACCTCACATGCTGAAATTCCACAATATAATCTTCGAAAAATATAGTAAATTTATGAACATCTCTATTTCTACTAAAAAATTTCTCATTCACTCATAAATAAAAATTTACCCTATTTGCTTTATCGCCTTCTTGCAGGGTTTCAGTAAGACGAAGTTCATATCTCTTGTTTGCTTTTAAAATGTTCTTGACTTGGCTACAACTCCCAAACATCTAGCAGGAACTCTGAAGGATAACAGTGGATTTTCCTCAAGTGATTGAAGAACTAAAAATAGTAGTAGTATGAAACTTGTCCGTCTCCAAAATACCGGACTCTAAAAACTCTTTGCTCTTTATTTAACATTAGTCCAAAATCTTTTTTCAAAATTTTGGGAATCAGGTTGCAATTTTATAACTATTGTAGAGCCGGCACTTTTATATAATACTCTTCAGTGCATAGAGTTGATAAGATAGCATGGATGGTTAAAAGGACATAGAAAAGGATGAAATTTCGTGCAATCTAAAATTAATGCCAACGACAATAAAATGTTAAATAAAAAAGTGCAAGGCAAAACCTATTTTAATAAAACAGCAATCAACTAAAGACTATATACTAAAGGTCGCAATAAAATAACAACATTGTTAAAGCGTATCTGAAACCGAGTCTAAACTGAACAAACAGCTTTGCATGTTCCACACAGGTTTCAGATCAACATTGAAAATTAATTTTAAATACAACACAGTTGCCTCTTTTTCAACTTAAACTTTGTGTTACCTATACTGCCAGACAAACGAATTTTCAATGCAAGTTTAAAATTTTTAATAATTGTTTGTTTAGTTGCGGTTTACGGTATTGTCTAGTAGCGGTTGCAGAATTTATAGCCTAGAGGACGCGCCTGGAACCAAAAATTTCACATTCCGAATAAAAATTTTTCCAAACGCCGCCTTTGTTTCTTAAAAAAAGATTCACGTTGAAATTTATTTTTCATATGTACAAGGAGCGCAAAAACTTGACAAATGCTATGTTGCAAAGCATCTTTATCTTTTAATAATTGACGAAAATGCAAATTAAAAAAAATAAATAAATCTAATCGAATTAAAGAAAACTTCATTTTGGCTATTAGGACATAATTTTATTAACATAAAATATAAAAATACAAATATTATAGTTCAAAAGCTGTATCCCCGTATACCACACACCTTTTTATTTTTTTCCTGAGATAGTTGTAGCTATTTCACTATTGTCGAACAGCTTAATTCTTACCTTTAGAATGTCAATATTGTAGGGTATTGGAGTAGTAAATGTTAACTATTATAAAGGGCACCAAAGGTACATATTAGCCAATGTCAAGTCGCAACTTCTTGGAGGCCCAAATTTTTTTTATGATACATGTAATAGAAACAGTTATTTGCAGATGTTGGATACATTGATGACTTGCTTTTAGATTATCGCAATAAAAGGTTTTTTTCAGCAGAAAGGGTATCCAGCTCATTAGACTTAGGAAGTAGTGGAATAGTTCCATCGCAAATTTGGAGCAAGATGGACTGGGAGGAACGGTCCAGCTTTGATACTTTCAGTTTTGTCCGAAAATGACTTTTTCAAGATTATAGGTAACCTTTTATTTATTAGGCTGAAACTCTTAAGCAAGCATTGCTTATAAAATGCCGACATATCTCTATAGTTGAAAAAAAGTAAATTTACAAAGGGTGGTAAAAAAAAGAACAAAATGTTAATAAATTTTGAATATTTAAAAAAATTTATTGTTCTTTACTAATATTTTGTAATTTTTTAACCACCCCGTATATTGAAGATTTAACTTAAAAGTGTTGAGTTATGTCAACGAAGGAGACATTAGCCAGCTTCTTTTTAAGTAATGCTGCCTAATAAATAGAAAACCACTTTTAGGTATCTGGAATAAATCATATTTCTGGCAAAACTGAAAGTATCAAAAACTCTCGAATTTGTTTTTTACAATCTAACTAAAAATCATTTCAATGTAAAAAAAATAAAAAACAAATATTTGGACATTTTCTGGACAAATGAAATTTACAAAAAAAATATGCACAATATTAAAAGCTTCCGGTGGCTTAGTTGATGGGTCATGAAATGAGCGCTAATATTTTAAAAAATCGCATTAAAAAATGTTTTTACTTTTAAACTCACGTAGGTACACTAAAATCTAGATTAAACATTTTTCGTATGCGTTTCAAGAGAAAAGCAGTTTATTTATCTTCGATGCCGCTTAAATCATGAAAAGCAAGAAGGGAGATGTCCTTTTCTATTCTATTCAATACTCTATTATTCATTTAAGATGCAAGTGGCTTTAAATATAACTATTTAGTAAACAATCAACTATAAAGGATTTTTAATGTGTTTTCAATAAAGCCGATGTTAAGGTTCGCCCTATATAGGGTGTGCAATTTAAGTGGGGGTCCCTATTTTTATTATCAAAACTATATGAACTACTTGGTCGGTTTTAAATTACAGGTAAGTTGTCTTTTTGGGATTGCCTGCCAAGTTTGTCACATTCCCGAAAATATCGAAGTAAATGTTTTAGAATGAACTTTTTGCTCTGAATACAACCATGTTTCAGCCAATGGGTATTTCATACTAACTACAATAGAATATAAAAATATATCAGATAGAATTATAAAAAAAAATATTGTGCTTGTGGACGACACCACACCAGAAGTGAAATTTCATCCTCACACAACGAAAAGGAGAATAGTCTATACGATGCATAACTTTCTCTCCCAATATTTTGCCACATGCTTTCTGTGAAATAATAAAATTCTTGTCAGAGAAAAATAGGCGAGTGTACCGCGGATGGCGTGGAAAAGACGAAGATGAAATACGGCTATCTACCGCCCGCCGCGCCGGTTTTAGCTTGGTTAAAGAGGTTAAAAGTGGTCAAAACCTCTATAGCCAATCCCCATATTTCATAATTATTAAAGTGATATTTCTTTAGGCGCGATGTACCTGAAAACAAAGTTGGTGAATGCATTAAGAAAGTAACAAAATGTGTGATATGGTGAAGGCGTAACGTTCCAAAAGTAAAGAGGGAGACAAAAATTAGTAAAGACAAAAGGAGAGAGTTACACAAATATACGGCAGGGCGAATTTTTTTTTGGCATGTCCCCAATTTAAGCAAAGCATGGGATAACCATATTTTATCTTCGTCTCTTCCATAGTGCTTCGGTCTCGCCGAGACGAGACGAGACTATTGAGGTCTCGGTCTCGCAAGGTCTCGGTTCTTTGAGTCTCGTCTCGGTCTTGCCGAGACTAGACATATTATGGTCTCGGTCTTGGTCTCGGTCTCGCCGAGAGTCTCGTGCACTTCAAAAAAATGTTCTTTTTTTTAACCCTTCCAAGAATCCGTATTATAAATTCAACCTATTTTGGGATATTACCACGTTATTGAATAATAATTAGATTTTTGGGTTTTTTCAGATAAATAATTTTAATAACCTCACACAGTGTCGATTTTTTAAAGCAAAGTTAATTTAAACAACAAAGTCACAAAAAAATCTTTATAGAGGTAACAAAATTGGTAGGAAGGTTGGCAAGTAAAAAAAAAATCAGAGAGTAGAGTAGTCACTGTAGTCAGAATAGTCTCCTCTACATAATATTTTATATTTTCGAAAGTAAAAGAACTCTTTCAGGACGCGCATTCCTGAGCAAAAAATTTAAATGATTGTAAATAAACCTGGCAGAGGGCAGAAAGATTATTGGTTATTGGCTGCAAGTGAAGCAATCTGTTTGAAAGGATTAAGTTTACTTTTAACATAATTATCTACCTATGTAAATAAACTACTTTTTTATAAGAAAAAAGAAACTAAAATGCATATTAAACTAGAAAAATACTGCATAGTAACGCTTCTCTGGCTAGTCTATAGTTTTTAGGTAAATCCCCGGCGGGTGGATGAATTTGAAATTATTATAAGCTATATAAGACCTATTTTGAATCTTTTTTGGGTTACTTATAAATATAGGTAGGCAACTAGTAAATTGTACTTTAGAGACGTACAGGGTTATTGGTTATATTTTCACTGCCCATCTACTAGCTGTGCCGGGTGTCCCATAAGTAAGTAATAAACTACACATACATACATTTAAAAAAAAATTAAATGAAACACCCTATGTATTATTCGAATTTTGAATTCCTCAAAATATTCCAGGCATTCTACCTTCCAACTATTCTTGAATTATTTTGATTTGAATATAAAAAATATTTTTCTAAGCTTCGTATATCGATACCAATAATAATTGTCGGTTGTTTTTGCTTAGAAACTCATGAAATTTGAAAGGAAATTGAAACTTATGTTACTAATAGCTTTCTTTTATAGGAAATTAATATACAATGGAAAAAGAAATGCTACCTTCATTATTTTTTTTACGGTTGAGTTTGGGTTAGTTTGGGCCTATACTTAAAGTAAATTGGGATATTAACGATGTAATGCTCATTATGGCCTCCATTTTCTTCAATCTGTAGCCCCACTTAAATTTCTCCAAAGCACCATGAATCAAGGCTTGATCGTAGTTGTTAATATTAATTATTTCTTGCCTAATAACGTTTTCTATATCATTTATGTTTAAATTATTGAACGCATTTACTTTGGTTTTTAGAGAACCCGACAGGAAGGTATTTAAGGAAGTTAGGTCAGGAATACAGCTAGATAGGCGGTGAAAATATGACCAATAACCCTATACAGGGTGTCCCAAATTCGAGCCTCATCATTCAGATCTGGGAAACTAAAAGAGATACAAGGTCGGTTAAATGAAGGTAATGCCACCTTACAAGTTTCAAAATACCAAATACTTCCGAAGATTTTGGAATAAGCGAATATTCTCGATTTTATTTTTATTTTTTTATGATTCTATTTGAATAGATATGAGAAAATAAATTCCACATTCTCATTGCTACTTTTTCTATTTTTCAAGATGTTGTTATCAGATTTTCAAACCGACGTTTCGTCTTCGAGCTGCCATCATTAAATTTGTTTTTTTTAAATACGGTCCTGGATTTTTTATTACGGATTTTAAGAGCTTCTAAGTTCTCAAAACCAAAGATGTATCGCACTTATTCGAAAAAATCGTAGTATTGACATTTTCCATAAGAATTCATGTGTTAGAGAGAGACAGAAAGTAGTGGATTTTAAGAACTTCTAATGTGCCAGAACGAATGATGTATCGCACTTTCTCGAAAAAATCATTTTAATGATTTCCTGATAACACATGAGTTCTTATGAAAAATGCCATTAATATGAATTTTTCGAACAGGTTCGATACATCATTGGTTTTGGGACCTCTTAAAATCTGTAATAAAAAATCCAGGGCTGTATTTAAAAAAAATAAAATTAATGATGGCAGCTCGAAGACGAAACGTCGATTTGAAAATCTGATAACATCATCTTGTAGAACAGAAAAAGTAGCAATTAGAATGTCAAATTTATTTTGATATATCTATTCAAATAGAGTCATTAAAGCATAAAAATGGAATCGCAAATATTGGTTTTTATCCAAAAATCTTCGGAATTTTAAAACTTTAAAGGTGGCATTTTTATACAAAACAGTTGCATCAAATTGTGCAACTTTGCCTCCATTTAACCGACCTTGCATCTCTTCTAGTTTCCGAGATCCCAATGATGAGGCTCGAATTTGGGACACCCTGTACATACTTTCCCTGATTTCTTTGATTTTGGTGTACTTATATAGTTTTTAGCTTTGTACGTTACCTATAATTTAGACCTGTTTTGAAAATTTTTTTTTTGTTTTACTCATTAATATAGGTAGGCCACTAGTAAATTGTACTTTAGATACGTGCATATTTTCCTAGATTTCTATGATTTTCGTGTACTTAACTGCTTTTTATTTTTTGTACGTTACCTATAATTAAAAAAAAAAAACAAACCATTATTTTCTTACTATCCAACTTATAAATTCTTTTTATTTCAACACTCAAAACTCTAGACTGACGTGACGAGACTCTCGGTCTCGAACCTAGAAGTCACGGTTTCGAATTATAATTCCTAGTCTCGTCTCGGTATCGGTCTCGAATTTCGAGACGAGACGAGACGATACCAAGACTAGTCTCGTCGAGGCTGAAGCACTACTCTTCCATGCCGAACTCTCCTATCTTTCTCTGACAAGAATTGATCGTTGAACAGGCCGGGGTTTAGTTTACAGTGTGTATGTTCGACCATTCGTGTCAGGGAATCGGCATAAAATAAGAATGTATAGTGTGTTCTACTATTCGTGTCAGCAAATTTACATATCATAAAAATATTATTTTATTTTTGAAAACCTATGCAACATTCAAAAAGTATTGTTTTTTTCTTTAACAGTGAAAATCTGATAAAATATGGCGGGAGAGAGGTATACGTCTTATGTCTTGTGAGGAAGAAATTTCACTTTTGGTGTGTGGCCCACAAGCACACTAATTTTTTTAATTACTTTCTTACTGCAATTAAGAATATTAATCCTTCTAGGTTCAATTTATTTTGATAACATTTTGATTCACTGTAACTTTTTTATTTTTAAAGTTATCAAGGTAAACAAAAAAACAAAATGTAGGGTTGGTGGCCAAGTTTTCTAAGGTACAGATAAAACAAAACACTAACAATTTTCTGACATATAAGCCTATTTTATATATTTTTTAATGGAACAACCTGTATATTATTACATTTTTGGACTTTCTAGAGAAATCTAAACACATTTCGTGTATAATATCCTATACCAAAGAATATTCTAATCGTAGTAGAATATTCTTTGCCTATACCTATTTTAAGCTGTTTACGAAATATTGACAGTTGAAAGTCGGGCATTATGATATTTTGACAGGCTCTAGAATCTAAACCTCACGAGATCAAAGAAAACGGTTTGCACATTTCTATCTGGGATTTTCATAAGCTATCGAATGATAGTAACTTTAAATTTAACCGGAGGTTTAAAAGTTCCGGTTAATTTTATCCGCGGGTTAAATTCGAATATACTGTCATTCGATTGTTTATGAAAACTTAAGATAGGAACGTGCAAACCGTTTTCTTTGATCTTGTGCGGTTTAGATTTTAGAGCTTGTCAAAGTGTACAAAATATCCTACTTTCAACTGTCAATATTCGGTAAACAGCTAAAGATAGGTATAGGATATAATACATAAAATGTGTTTAGATTTTTCTAGAGAGTCCAAAAATGCAGTAATATACAGGGCGTTTCATTTAAAAAATTATAATGTAGGCTTATGTGTCAGAAAATTGCTAGTGTTTTGTTTCATATGCAACTTAAAAAAAAACTTAGCCACCAGCCTGACATTTTGTTTCTTTGTTTACATTGATATCTTTAAAAACAAAAAAGTTACAGCGAATCAAACTGTTATTAAGATAAATTGAACGCACGGTACGTTTTAACAACAAACGAACAAACCGCTAATATTAACATTTGTCTCTTGACCACTTTATATTATGTTCTTATTTAGGATCCCAAACCAATAACTACAAAATAAAAAATAAAAATATTTTTCTTAAAATATTATTTACAAATTTACGTGATCATCACTCATGTTTGATATTTAGCTGCTTTTTAAATTTAGCATTCTATATACATAAACAAGCTTGTTGCACCTTTTTAAATCGTATTTGTTTTTTAATTTTGGTTTTGCCTATAATATAACTGCAGATTGAAAAACAGGTTTCTATGACTGCAAATAGAGCGCAAAATGTATATAAAAAATCGCAAAATCAATAAATCTCTTGTTAACTGTTTTATGATTGAATATTACCAAAATAAAACGGTAAAAAAACGATTGCGGAATCAGTGTAGTTTTGACCACTGGTCTTAACCATTTTGACCAACTAAAATCAGTTTTAACGAGTGCCATGGTCAACACCCATAAAGAGTAAACTTTTGCCAACTCTAATCTTCATCATCTAGATTAATTTAATTTTATTTTGGATTTTTCTTTTGAAAATTAATCTATCATTGTTTCATTTGTTAGATAGATTACCTCCGATTAGTCACTGCTAAACTAATCAGTGTTTTGAATATCATATGTCTGCTAATATCATAATGACATTGACACATTCAAACCACTGTTTATTTTAATGAGCTAATAAAGTGACTAATCAAAGTTGAAAATATTGGCCTTAAACGCCCAAAGGATGAGATATTTTCTTTTTATGTGGTTCAGAATTTTTTATACATTGTTCTCCTTTTCTGTGCACACCTTTGCGTTGATCACGTAATCAGTCACTGAATCAGCTAAAAATGTACAGTTGTGTTCATTGAAGTGTTGTACAGCAATAATTGTGCGTTGTGAATCTGCCTATCAGTTCAAAAGTTCGATAAAGTGTCGTACAAAAATGTAGTAAGCAATGGTTGCAAAGTCAAATAAGATAATTGGTGAAAAATAGCAAATATTTCAAATACATATAAAGGTTTATGTTGCTAAGTTATTTTTTTTTAAATTGTATATTTCTTTTTCATTAATAGCAAGTATAAAATATCAAAATTTGTTCATATAAAGATTTCCTAATATTTAGTAATTGCCCCATCTCCACACTGTATTAATTCGACGAGTTATAGATAAATAGAGATTTCTGGTTAATTCTGGATCATCGCTCAGTTCGTCCCAGAGTAATTCTATTGCATTCACAAGGTTGTCTCTATTTTCAGGTTGAAAGTTGGAATTATACATCTTTTTCGTCATTAGACCTCAATCATTTTCAATAACATTAAGGTCGGGACCCTTGGCGGGCCATTGTCTCTATATTAAAATTTTCAAACCATTCTCTGACAATTCCTGCATTATGCACTGGACAATAATTGTCTTATTGAAAAATAAAGTTATTACCAGGAAAATGTTGAGATACGCTAGGTAACATTACATTTTCAAATATATTTCTATAGTTTACTGCATTGAACCGCTCACCGTAATTAATAGCCCAACATACTCCAAGTTCGTGAATACTTAACCATGCCCACACGTTTACTGAAAAGCGTTCAAACCTTTCGTAGTTTCTCTATCGAATCAAGTGTTACGAGGACGGTACATCCTGATATGTTCATTAAATCTTGACGGAAATATTTTTTCGTCTGTGAAGACCACTCTATCCCAATTTTCTTAAATCATATTGTGTATGGACAAAATAATTCTGGCTTGCTTATGTTCATCAGTTAGCTTCATTTTTTTGGCTTCTACACAATTTTTAAAGCAGATTTTTTTATTCTGCGGCATGCCGCAATTCTGGACCCCGGAAAATTAGTTTGCTCTGTAGCAACCCCTGCTATTTGGAATGGATTGTCCGGTATCTACGATTTCGCGAATTATTTTTGTTTCACTAGAAAGGGGGTGTCCCATAGAGTAGTTTAAGCCAAAAAAATCGGAGGATCCCCCACATTTGAGCCGAAAAAAAGCCCCCTAGTTCGAGTTTTGAGGTTAATTGACGTAGAACGGACAAAGTGCCTCTACTACTTTCCCAGGTGGAACGTGAAAATAATGAAATTGAAGGTGGAAATAATGAAATTCTAGTACTCAAGGCCAAAGGCCTGGCACAGGGTTGGTTGAGGAGAGTTGCGCATTTGAGTCGATTTTGGGTATGGCTTGGGTTGAGCCCCGTTCAGCAATCATCGCCACACGTTATTAAGGTTGTAATATTCGAATATATTCGCGGAAACACATGCAAGCTGCTGTATATCCACGATACGGCGCTTCGAATTTTTTGTTTCACATTTCACACATTCTTCTAAATATAAAACACACAAAAATATCCAAGCCTTTCTTTACTCAAGTGCGAGACGACACTAACCAAAGCAAACCCAAACTAACCAAAGCAAACCGAAATTGTTTCGCCTACACTTGAAAAGCTTGCGCTTCGCAAGCCTTTCTTCACACAAATGCGTAGTGGCTTAAACGAAACCCAAACTAACCAAAGCTAACCAAAGCTAACCAAAGCTAACCAAAGCTAACCAAAGCTAACCCAAGCTAACCGAAAGTGTTTCGCCTAGGCTTGCGCTTCGCGCAAGCCCTTCCTCACGCAAGTGCGTACTGGCTCAAACGAGACGAGACTAACCTAAACTAACCAAAGCTAACCCAAACTAACCAAAGCTAACCGAAAGGGTTTCGCCTAGGCTTACGTGAAGAAAGGCTTCCTTACAAAATGCGTACTGGCTTAAATGAGACGAAACTAACCCAAACTAACCAAAGCTAACCTAAACTAACCCAAACTAACTCAAAAAATGAAAATGACTTATTTCCGCAAGAAGTTTTTTTGGGGTATTATGTTTAGAAAAATATTTAGAATGTAAAACAGAAACATGTTTTCATGTAACTGATTTCAATTATTCTAGAGTCGAAAAAATTAAAATGATGCATTTCCCCAATTTTTTTTTTATGATTTTGTATTTGGGGAGGTTGCTCTATACTAAATAAACAAATATTTCTTACATAACTGATTTCATAAGCGAAAGTTGATCCCATATCTTTTCAGTCTGAAACGTCTGGCAACAGTGTGCCTTCAAAATATCTATTTCCATTGTGACTTGTGACATTTGACAGTAAAAAGGAGGATGCTTAGCTTACAAATAATAAACTTTTATTTTGTTTCATGGGGCTATGGGCCGCCTTAAATTAGGACCGGGAGAAAACGGAAGCCTCTCGTTCTACGTAAATGTCTCCTGGTTAATATTTTCACCCGAGAATTGATTGACAGGTGTGTATTGTCTACATTTCTAGTGCTTTTGCGAAGTGGTGCTGAAAATTTGTGTCAAAACTCGAACTTTGGGGCTATTTTTTCGGCTCAAATGCGGCGGATCCTCCGATTTTTTTGGCTTAAACTACTCTATAGGACACCCCCTTTCTAATAAAAAGAAAAAAAATCGCGAAATCGTAGATACCTATATGTCACACCCCCTTCTTTTTTTTCTAAAGTCCCATATTTTCGCCACCTATGTTTTATTTTTAATATTGTGTTTTTGCTTGCATGCATAATATAAACAACGTCTCTAATAGCGTCTTGAATATAAGCAATAATTTTTGCTCTCTGAACTAAATTCATTTGAGGCGAATTGATTTCTATTATGATATTGATTGATAGCCAATGTCAGTAAAAAAAAATAATAACCTATTTCAACAAGCCTGATTTACAAGATGTTAGAATCGGTGTACAACACTTCAATGAACACAACTGTACCTTCAATCTAGATTTGGCATATATTCAAAAGCTGCAGCTTTGATATTTTGAATACGGTTTTTCTAGTGAATGTATTATCAAACCGTAAACAAACCAGTAAGAGATATTTTTATCTGAAAATATCTCTTCCATTCCCGTCCGTAGCTAATAATGATCTAAAATCTTCTTGTTTGGACGTATGAAATCAAAGTAAATGCATGAATATCATATATGCATATGTGTTCTTGATAAAGGTATTTCCTTAGGGTAAATTTTATATAACATTGTTCATTACATCAATTTCTGTAATTTTTGTAGGGGCCAATTATTTTTATCAACTCCTCCGTGAAAAGTAAGTTCCAGACTTCACATGGGGTTTTGAGCAAATTTACTTGCAACTGAACCGTAATAACTAATAACAATGTGTCTTGGGGTTTTGGTACTTTAGTTGATATGTAGGTGTTATTTTTTCTACGAGCGTGTGAAAAGTGACGTTTTTCACACCCATTTCGGTGTGAAAAATGTCAGTTTAACGTACTAGTGCGAAAAGTGATTTACTTTTCGCACTAGTGTGAAAATAATTTACTTTTCGCATTAGTGTGAAAAGTAATTCTGAAAAGATTTACATATTTCGAAAAGTCTTTTTTGAGTAAATAAAAAATGACAAAAACTGAACTTTACAATCACAATAATATAACATATTATGGTATATAAGATATCATGGCTTAAAAAAGTTTACCACGCAATTTGCACAGTTAGTTAGATTAATCTCCGACGGAAATTGGAAATGGTTGGTAGGACACTGAACTTTCGATCGAAGAATTCATAGTCAAAACATCTTCATTAGGCTATGTACAGGTAACCTCTTTTTCTCCTAGTATCTTCAAGGCTGTTTTTCGTTTATTCTCCACGGAGTTTTCCACATATCCCTCGGCTACAGTGGCCGACTTCCAACCCCCATGACGTTTGAGAGTCAAAATATCTGCTCATGAGCCTGCTAAGAGCGAAGCAGATGATCGCCGAAAGCAATGTCCGGTATAGCTAGACGGGTCAGGCAATACAAGGAAAGTAGCTATGTTTTTCGGCATAGCTCCAAAAGAATTTATGCCTATGGGCAGTTTTATGGGCACGTCTTTTCTATATTGGAAAAAGAATCGATTTTTGGTAATGCCTACAGGACGCAGGCGCTCATACTTTCGAACAATCTCCACTAAATTAATTTCTTCAATTGAACCACCACTAATAACAAATTCTCGACAGGTTTTCGTTTTAGTATCAGGTATTTTAATTAAGTAAATATCACCTTCGTCTGTGACGTCTTCAATGATGGTTGTGACTTTCATGAGCAAAAAATCGTCATCGTTGGCCACTGTTAAAAAAATTTTGACATTTTCTTTGGAAAAAGCTTTAGATTTCTTCGCATTATAACCTTCCGATTTTCTTTTCAAAAAAGATATTAAATAATTGTACCTGCTTATATCAATGTTTTTCTCTTTCGATATAGCATTGTCCCTAACATGAAATATTGACTCCAAAGGGATGAAGACTTTTGTCTTCTGCTGGAAATACGCTAGTAAGACAATCTCGGAGAGATTCTTTATTTTATTTCCACTAGACCACTTTTTGAAACGTTTATATGCATTTTCATATTGGATCCTTGACCGGGTCGGTAGAAGCGAATTCATGGCTATTATCGCAGATTCTTCTACGTCTGATGAAGCTATACCACTAATTTCTATGTCTGAAGAGTCCATTCTCTCCATTAGGTTATTGGAAATAACTTTTCGAGGCAGAATTTTTCGAATTACACACTGACATAAAGAAATGGAAATAAATAACATAGGATCACCATTCAATTCAATTCAGGTAAATATACAGAAGTAATTTTAAGAAAGCCAATGTTCATTAGGCTCGTAGAAAAAATCTTGTAAGAGATACGTGTGAAAAGTACGTTTAAGGCACTCGTATGAATTTTCATAGTTATGCCTTAAACGAGTACTTTTCACACTTATATCATAAATAGCTATTTTGCCATCCATCTTTGTCCAAGCCGCATCTGCCGATCCATTTTCTTCCAAACGTTTATTTTTACAGAAAAGCGCTCAGAGGTTTTTCATCATCCGTAGGTCAAGCAGGTCACTGAATATTTTTTTACCTCCTTTTTAGACTCATTTGTTTGGCGCTGTCCAAAATTTGCTTCAATCCGTCGCTTGAATTTTATTATTACCTCCTTCTCGGATTATTTATTAATTATTTCTAGCAATTCTGCATCTGTTAGCGTATTTGTAAGTATCCACAGACCTTATAGTATATTGCAATATTTGATTTTTATGAAAAAAACTATGAAAACAAAACTGATATTTGCCAAAATATGGCGTTTTTAAAAATGGCACTATAACTACTACCCGCAAAGAAACGTAAAAATAAGGCTGATGTTTTACGCGCAGTAGGTACTACTAAACATTTGAAAACAAATGAATGCTCTGTTTCCAGAATGCCCGGTAGTAGTACTTAGGGGTAAAATAAGATGAGTTCCAGGCATATTTCATTGTAAAGGTTATTTGGTTCTTATTTCAATTTTAATTCAGGTTTGACCCATTGTAAAATTTCAGCTCGTTGAAACATAAATGTTCATATAATCTCTCAAAATTTAAGCACATAAAAAATATCTAGGTTTAGACCATCAAAATGAACCGTAACCAGATCCTCATTTTTGTTAAACGGAAACAGCAATATTTGAGTTTTTGAATGCAGTTTCATTTTCTACATTCTGCCAGCCCCCGCTGAAGAACCTAATCGTGAAAGATTGCACATGCATCCTTCGGGAAAAAACCAAATCTCGACCTGGACGCGATAAATGAACAACGCTAATTTTAAATCAAGGTCTTTCTTGTTGGCAAACAACATGCGGAGGTGGCTGGCAAAATGTATTGCCTAATTTATACAACTGTGCCTGAAATTTAATTTGGACACGCGAAGAACGAGCGTTAAACATTGCTTGTGAAATCGTTTTATTACGTGCGTCCCGGAACATAATTAAATTCTAAAATTTTTGCTTACTCCCTGCAGACTATATTATTTTGCAGATTTTATACTGAGTTTTCATTATTATTTAGGATTGAGAAATTAATAATTAAACTAGTAATATTACTTCCTCGGCTTTTCTAGGAAATACTCGTATGTCAGTATATTGTACAGATAAAAATATAGTCTGAAACGAGCTTGTGTGGAGAACCTTATCGATACCATAGTATCATCGATAAATCTCTAGTTCTATCTATATATCTACATGTTTTAAGGAACAATGCCTATTTTTGATTTAAATTTACTAATAATTTTTTCAAGTAAGTCCTAATATTGCAGTTGCTTAAAAGTGCTAATTGACCAAACAGTCTTTCCTAGAAGCAGAAGGTAAAAGGAATCGAATAATAATAATAAAAAATAATAATAATACTTTATTTCCTTTCTAAAAATCTCTATATACATACTGGCTTTTTTATTATTTCATATATGTTTTTACGACTTATTAACTAACTATTTACTTACATCACATTTATTTTAGGTATTCAAGTCATCCAACGGTACTAAATTACCAATAATAATTCATATTTAATGCCCTAGAATCAGAAGGGTTGTAATCAATACCTATTTAA
>MU195264.1:2801-16252 GCA_016904865.1 Pissodes strobi
AAATCAGCAGTGTGAAAATAGTCTGTCAAAGAAAGAAAGATGTTTTCTCCCTCTCAGATAAAAACCGACGCCGAGTTTTCTCGCGTTATGGTCCCTCCCGAAAGATCATATTTCAGTTCAGTTAAAACGTTCGCTTAAATAGCAGTAAAACGTGCTGTTCTCCGGCCAAAGGTCAAATTCCTTTTTGGGCCAATTTCTCTTGTATGCACAAATATTAGAGAATATTTCGTGCACCTCAGTTATCTTTGTCCAAGGTTGGACAAAGACCTCCTTTTGAGCTTTTTTAAAGCAATTCTTTGAAGTTGGAATATAAAATGGCGGAAGGCAGACTGATATTCCTGGTCGAATTCCTGTAAAGCAAGGCAGGTAAAGCAGTCGAAGGGACAAGGTATGCTGTGTGAAAGTTGCTAAGTTGGAGAACGAAGTATAAAAATAAGAAAGATAAAAACCAATTTTTAAATCAAACAATCAAGACTCTTCAGTAGACATTTCTAATTTTAAGAAACCTTTTGTAATTTTAGTTTTATACTTGAACGAATGATGAGTGATTGAAAGTTTTAGTCTAAGTATTGTACATATATATTTTCTATTTAACATAGAAAACACTGTTTATTTATCTCCATTATATTTAAATGCAATTTACACCTGCATTATTAAATTATATCAATACCGAATACATGTTTCAATTTCTCTCACCACCCTATGCTATACTGTCCATTAAAAGTGGTTAATTAAAATACCACACCCTTCTTTATGGTTTTAAGCAATAATAAAAGAATTTGTGTATCCCGACCAGTTATTATAATCGTGCGCTATCATTATTTTTACTGTTTATCGCAATGTTCCCTACAATATCCACAGGAGCAGATTTAAGAAAATTATTAAATTCATTTGCAATTTTCACCGGGTTTGAAATAACCTGAGAAGATTTGATAATTTCAATATTTTTTGTTGCAATATTCGGCTTATTGCTGAGTTTATTTATAACTTTCCAGCTAGATCTTGACAAGATATCACTGTTGATAATAATATTCTGATAATACTTTTGTTTGATATTTTTTACAAGTAATTGATGAGTTCTCTTCATCTCGTAAGCTTTTCTATTTTCAGGGTTTGTACGACTTACATAATGCTGATGGTTCAGTTTTGCAGTTGATGTTTTTATTTCCTCAGTGATCCACTTATGTGATGTTTAATTTTTTTGAACGTTTACGCCGGGAAGGAAAACGAATATTAAAATGATATAATAATGTATTATAGAAACATTCGAACGCTGAATTTAAGTTCACTAAGTTATACAGATTGGACCAATCTTCTTGCCATAGGTTCGATCGAAAGCCGCACACGCCTCATCATTAAATGAACGGTGAAAAAAAGAGACATCACTCCTTTGATCACCAAAATCAATCTCTGAGAGAACAATTTTGTGATCTGAAAAAAAAAATAATAATTAGGGAATTTTTAAATATTTCGAATTTTTCTCGAAAACTGCTGCGCGTGGAAATAATTTTGTTGAAATTTCTGAGTCGCCAAGAGGCGCAAAGATCAAAAAAACTGAGGCCTAGAGGAAAAACTAAGATACACAAAACTATGTCCTACTTTATATTTAAATGAAGAAAAAAATAGAAAACTCTTTTTTGTGCATTGCGTATTTGGATTTTAGCCCACTGTGTACCCATCCGATCCGATCGACTTCCAATGAACCAGTTGGCGGGCGGTCGACGTCACAAGCGTGTTTTACCGAGAAGCTCATTTCTCTGTTTTATTTTGTTGCATTACAGGAGGCTATATTAATGAAGACGAGAGAACGATATTTTGTCGTAGTTAGTAGCATCTCGTGTGTTTACGTTTGCCTTCGCAGTGAGTTGCAAGCGCAGGTTGAAAGCAAAATCGAGTGTTTCACCGCATATTGTGGTGAAAATTGACATGCTGGACTCATGAATTCAAAATATATTATTTTTTTGTTTAAACATTATAGTGAGTCAAATACTATGCTATATCTGCAATTATGCTTAAATATATAAAATACTGCATGTCTCGTCTCCCTAGTATTGACTGTTATGAATTCATAATTCCACTTGTTCTATTATGCATAGCATAGTATTCTTACTATAATAAGTATTATGCGTCTATTATCAAATGGTTGTAGATAAAACATTGATTGTCACGATTTTGTTACGGTTATTAAAGTCAGTCAATTCCAAATCTTATAACCAACAAGGGATTTTTAGTAGCATTTTGTTTTTTTATATCAAGTCCATTCAGTGGCGTAGCTAGAAATGTCGGCGCCGGGGGGCAAACCTATCCGCTGGCGCCTAAAACAAACCTATATTTTGTGTACTACCTACGCAAATTAGCCAAAAAATAATACATCATAATATTAAACGTATATTTTTGAAGTGAAAACTTCTTTAGGCGTGTTTTGCGTTTTTTACTGGACATTGAATTCAGTAAAATCGTCACGCATCACGCGTCACGCTTGGATATGTATGGCATGTTCCCGTTTAGGTAGTGGGCTGAAATTTTCAGGGAATGTAGCTAGCCGTGGTAAAAAGAAGTTCCTAGACGTAAACGGGACCTCCTCCCACTCTCCGTTTGGCCAGGGGAGGAGGAACAAGGAAAACTTAAATAATTAATATCAGGAGAACGGGAAGAGGTATGGAGTTGAAATTTTTATGGTAGGTGCGCCCCATGGGGGGTCACCTTAGACCATACGGGGGACTGGGGCTCTAATTTAAAGGAGGATTTTGGGGGAAAACCGTTTTTCGCTTATATCTCTGCAACGTAGGCTCGGATCGAAATTATGACAAATGATGACCCCGCTTGTAGTCTTAAGCACACTCAATTTTTTTTCGTCTGTGAAGTCGCATGCCGCCTTAAGCTTAGTTCTTAGAGCCTCGACTGTCGCCAACTACAGTCCCTCTGGCCAATAGGAGACAAGGAACGTCACAAAACCTAACCCCCTCCACAGTGTCGCCGGTTTGTTGTCCCTGCAGTTGGTTTGAATCAACTTCACTTAATTTTCATTGGATATATTGTGTAAAATGACAGAATGTTGACATCATCGTGACGTTCGACATTGAAAAAGCAAGGAGTGGGGATTGATGTGGGCGACAGTCGAAGCTCTGAGAACTAGGCTTTACGCAGCTTTTTTACAAATTTGCATGCGCCAAATGCCGTTGCGCGGCGATATTTCTTTTTCATTCCACGTAGAATAAATAATAAATACCGTGACACAAAATGTATTGGTTGGATAAAAAGTTTAATACATATTTTGATCTTTGATCTTTGTATTATAATGTAATTAATTTAAAAACTCAGTTAAGCTCATGAGCATTGTTAGCATTAGCATATTTATAAATTCGGAGCGGCGCGGCGCCTAAATTCTCTTGGCGCCGAGGAGCCTTGTCCCCCCATGCCCACCCGGTAGCTACGCCACTGAGTCCATTACCTTTGAATGAAGTCTAGAATCTTTAGTTCAAAGAAGAGTAGTAAAGAGCCTTAATTCAAGATAACATATGGCATTTTCTGTATTTAATTCAAGGCAGTGCAGCTCATTTTTAGGATTATTACCTTAGACTGAATAAAGCTTTTTTATAATTAGAGCATTCGATCCTAAGGTCTTTTATCATGAAAATATTTACCCGACGACCTGGATTATATTAAGGTATTATTTTTATCAGTGTAGACTACAAATTGGCACTACTTACTAAAGACACTGAAGAACAAGTTGAGCATGCCACGTGCAAAGGGTTACAGAATTTCTAAATATATTTTTAACTACAGCATTGATTCATCAGGAATAATTTCGAATAAATACGTGAAAACATGCAATCCTTAGCTGGTTTTGAAATAATGACTAATAATGAGACAAAACTGATTGGGACGAATAAATATTACGTTCCGTATACGAAGCAGGTATTTGATTTAACGTTATTTATTTGACCAATATACTGAAATAACATTACCAGAAAGGTTAAAGCTAATCATATACCTTCAAAAAGTGCCTTCTTTTCAAAGTGGGACGGTGTATCCATATTTGAGTGGGATGCCTCTCTGCTATAATCTCAACTTTTTGAGTATTAATTACCAAAACACATAAAACAGCACGAAAAAACTCAATCACGAACCTTGTCACCATTCCGCGTCTATGAAATAATTGAATTGCAAATTATCAATACCTGCACGATAATAATTACAAAACTATTTAATGTAATGTAAATTATGTATATAGATGTAACAATTAGAAAAAGGTTTTATTCTTTATATTCTTTTTAATATATGTATAACGTGATTCTATTAATAAGGAACAGGGCCGGACGCAGAATCTAGAAATCTTCAAATCGTCAGCGTCAATGTATGGCCTCTCACAAGACCATCAACAAACAAATTGACGAGAAAAGGTCCAAAATTAGGGCCTTGTCATAGTCTAAAGAAGCTATAGCCGCGACACTCGGCTCGTTTAGTGGGGTACGGAATCAAATTTTCACTATGAAGCTCAGTGAAGCGAGGACGCTACGCAGGTGGAACTTGATGCCAATCATACGCGCTTACCTGGGCCGGAGTGCAATAAATTTTCATAGGAATTAAAATTGAAAAAGATTTGTTATTTCGGTAAATAGACTATCGTTATGTGTATTTATTGTTTTGTTTGTATGTTATATAAATAAGTTAATGTTTATGTGTTAAAATGGGAAAAAGACGGCAGAGTTGTGCAGCTAGTTAGTTTGTTTATTTAAACTTAAATTTGATCATAAGGTATCGGAATCGGTCCAAATGACTAAAATAAATTGGAACTATCTGAAACTAACCGAAAGTTAATTAAACGACTAACCAAGGCTAGCCAAAAGTAACCATAAGCACCAAAACAGGCTAAAACGTTCCTATCGAAACAAGTTACAAAAATTAAAGTAAGTTAAAACTAACCAGAACCAAACGAATTTAAGTGACTAACCAAAAACATTATATTTGCTTATAATGTATAGGAACCGATTCAAATGACTAAAATAAATTGGAACTAACTGAAAGTAACCGAAAGTTGATTGAATTACTAACCAAAAGTAACTAATAGCACCAAAACAGACTAAAACGTATCGAAACAGATTAAAAATGTTAAAGTAAATTAAAACTAACCCAAATTAACCGAATATTGGTAAGTAACCAAAGACAATAAAAATTGGTTATAACGTATCGGAACCGGTTCCAATGACTAAAATGAATTAAAACTAACTGAAATTAACTGAAAGTTGATTGAACGAAAGTAAGTTAAAACTAAACGAATTTTGAGGACTAACTAAAATTAACCAAACACATTTAAATTAATTATAACGTATCGGAACCGGTTCAAATGACTAAAAATAAATTGGAACTAAGTAAAAGTTACCGAAAGTTGACTGAATGACTAACCAAAAGTAAGTAAAAGCACCAAAACGGTCTAATACGTATCGGAACAGATTAAAAATACTAGAGTAAGTTAAAACTAACCCAAATTAGCCGAATTTTGGCGACTAACCGAAAGTAATCAAAAACTTTACAATTGGTTATAACGTATTGGAACCGGTTCGAATGATTAAAATATATTAAAACTAACTGAAACTAACTGAAATTAACCGAAAGTCGATTGAACGACTAACCAAAACTCAACAAAAGCACCAAAAGGGCTAAAACGTATCGTAACAGATTAAAATTATTAAAGTAAGTTGAAACTAACCCAAATTAACCGAATTTTAGCGACTAACCTAAATTAACTAAAAATATTTAAATTGGTTATAACGTATTGGAACCGGTTCAAATGACTAAAATAAATTAGAACTAGCTGAAACTAGCCGAAAGTCGATTGAACAACTAACCAAAACTAACCAAAAGCACCAAAAAGGGCAAACACATATCGTAACAGATTAAAAATATGAAAATAAGTTGAAACTAACCAAAATTAACCGAATTTTGGCAACTAACTTGAATTAATTAAAAACATTTAAATTGGTTATATCGTATCGGAACCGGTTCAAATAACTAAAATACATTGGAACTAATTGAAAGTAACCAAAATTTGATTAAAAGACTAACCAAAATAAACCAGAAGTAACTGAAAGTACCAAAACGGGTTAAAACGTATCGGAATAGTTTAAAAATAATATTGAAGTAAGTTAAAACTAACCCAGATCAATTCAATTTTGGCGACTATCCTAAACACTACAATTGGTAATAATGTATCGGAACCGAAAGTAATCGAAAGTTATTTGAACGACCCAATTTTGGCGACTAACCAAAACTAATCAAAAAGAAAAAACATTAAAAACAAAACATTAAAATTGGTTATAATATATCGGAACCGGGTTCAAATGACTAAAATAAATTAAAACTAAACGAAAGCTGATTGAACTAACGCAAAGTAACCAAACCGGACTAAAACGTATATTTATAACCTAAAATTTATAGGGCCCAAAAATAATCGAAAATTAAAATTATGGAGACATTCATAAAATATATATGTATACATATTTTATAGTAATAACATGTTTCTAATTTTTTTATTAGTTTTACAACCATTTCATCATTTAGTTTGACAATATTTTTGAATTAAATTTCAATATAAAAGGTCTCAAAAGGGCGGGACATATTTTCCGATTTTCGAATTCTTCTGAAAATTCTAGATATATTTCATGTAGCATGTCGAATAGCATTTCTTGCTTTTAAATGCAACTGTTTTCAAACAGTAACCTTGAAATTGTTATAACTTTAAACCCTTGTAGAATTTGATCGGTTTAATTTAGAGCGAAACGATTTGCATCTCCTTATCTTAGTTATTTAGTATTTATCTAGAGATACGAAATTTTCGGTTTGGTGGGTAGTATTTTCCAGGTTGTGGTTATGTGGAAGATAAGAAAGTGCAAAACATTTCGTTTGACAATAAACAGTTCGGATTCTACAATAAAGGTGTAAGTCACAAAAAGATTGTTTTTGCTGGTTGTTTTTCGTAAAAGTTGATCGTTATCTAGATATATCCATTATTTCAGATTTGATGAGTACCTTGATGACATTTTGATTCGCTGTAATTTTTTGTTTTTAAAGATATCAAGGTAAAGAAAAAAGCAAAATGTAGGGTTGGTAGCCAAGTTTTTTTCTAGGTTACATATAAAACAAAACACCAATAATTTTCTGACCTAAAAGCCTACTCTATATTTTTTTAAATAGAAATTAAGCCTATCAAAATGTCAAAATGCCCGTCTTTCAAATGTCAATATTTCGTAAACACCTAAAGATAGGTATAAGGTATACACGAAATGTGTTTAGATTTCTTTAGAGAGTCCAAAAATGTAGTAATATACAGGGTGTTCCATTTAAAAAAATATAGAGTAGGCTGATATGTCAGAAAATCATTAGTGCTTTGTTTTATATGTAACTTAGAAAAAAAACTTGGCTACCAAGCCTACATTTTGCTTTTTTGTTTAACTTGATATCGAGGGGCGCGGGCGTCTCAATAGTAGGCATTACATGTACATTTTGGTTCGGCAATCGCTGGCAGTCTGATCGCAGTCGCCGGTACTCTGCTGGCAGTCTGTTAAAATATATATGGTAGTCATAGGCAATCTTGGCATTACATGTACAAATTTGTATCAGAGTGAGACACCCCTCGCTTGATATCAACCCTTTCACTGCTCAAGACGGACTCTTGATTTGATCGCGTATCATACAAGACTAGTTGGAGTTCCTAGCGAATTGAGCTCTGCGGATTTTATAATCACGATTGCCCGATCCTTATTATATTGCATAGGACTGCTTCTTACCGCACAGGTAATTAGTAAAGGCCATAATAAGCTAAGTGCTAACGTTCTTCTAGTCGCCGGGGACGTAACCCCGGCAACTGCCTCCGTCATGGGAGACCAAACGGAAGATGACGATACGCTTTCGAACATTTCTATGGAATCGCTCCCGGAGAGAAAGCTCTCAGACGTGTCAACCCGTAAAATGGCTAACAAATGCAATAGTTACGCCGAAGTTTGTGTACAATGCCGCCTTGATTTCGAAAAAATTCGTAACATTAGCGAGCTATCTCATAGCGATGCCCTCAAGCTAACATCGAAAATTAGACAGCACTTTAGAGACACCCACCCCATGGGGATTAAAAAGCCTAACGTAAGCTCCAAAATCGACACTGGCAAAAAAAAGGCTAGTCCGGCTAGTTGCCAAGGGCCCGAGCATTCAAAAAAACCCAAGGTGACCTCTAACGATCGACAACCGAAGCAAAAAACTTTCGATAGTACCTTGGCGAATGAACAGACTCTGTCGACCGAAAAGCACCCTGAAAACTCTCAAATAATGGCACCGCCACCCCCGCCACCTCCTGCGACCCTGTTACCTCCTAAAGAGAAGGATGTCTTTAAGACACCCTTCAAGCAGCTTGCGTTTAGAAAAAACTTCAAAATAGTAAACCTGGAGATGGGGCAACCCCCAATAGCGACCTCAAACCAATTTCAACCATTAGAGGACGCAAACACCGAAGACGACGACGATGCCTTAAGCGTTGCGTCTACTACAGCAGCTACTGGAGTAAAACGTAAAGCAACTATAAGCAGAAGTAAAACAAACCCTAAAGCAAAATCGCAACCCTTGCCACCCGTAGTCCGCAGGGCGTCCCTTAACAGTTGAGAGAAGACCTGAAAGATATGCATATCACAAAATATCAACTGAAATACCCAAAGAATTCGGTTATTGTATATTGCAATTCGGCAAACGACCTTCATACATTAAAACGTACTTTAGATTTAGAAAAAACGGAGTACCATTCCTATGCCGAAGTGCAGGAGAAAACCAGGGCCTTCGTCCTGCGTGGCCTTGACGTCGACATACAACCCCATGAGATCACTGAGGCACTAAGGGATGCATACAACATCATACCGAAAAATATCTACACTATGAGAAAGACCAGAACGCCCATGTATCTGATTATAATGGGAACAGACTACACGGTTCGCAGATTAAACAACGAAGTGCGAACGCTAATGTGCGTAAGGGTTGCATGGGAGGCAAGGCGCTCAGGAAAACCAATCCTTCAATGCAAAAACTGTCAGCAGTTTGGGCACGCCAAGTCCTACTGTAATCGGAGAATAGCATGTAGCAAATGCGCCGGTGGCCACGACATTACGCAATGCACATGCGATTTTATCAAGTGTGTAAACTGCGGCGGCCCACATCGATCGATCGACGAGATATGCCCAGTTTATATTTATAAACTGGGAATAATAGAAACTGCTACAGCTAAAAATAAGCCAAACCAGCAGCAGAAGTTTAAGCCTGCGCCACCCCCGGCAAACCCCGCTTGGAGACAGCCACCCGGAAGGACAGTAGCTGACGGCCCCCGGGGCCAAGGCATAAGCAATTGCCAACGAGAAGAAGACTTCCAGGAACAATTCCCGCCTCTACGAACCAGGAAGATACAACCGAACGCCGAGACTCGTCAACACATAAATAAAAATGTACAGGTTAGTGGTACTGCCCGCAGCTTGAACATAAATAACAATAACTCTAATATCTCGAACATTATGTCAAATCTAAACAATGTCGTTAATAAAATTAACAACTTAGTAAATCTAGAGCAACTTTTCATGGCTCTAGAACATTATTCTAGCATGCTAGAAGCATGCCGTGGGAACAAGGCTGAAATAATTCAGGCCTCCCTACGATTTTTCTCATATGAATACGCCAACTTCGATATATAATGTTAATAGTCGCAAGTTGGAATTGTAACAGCATTAGGTCTAAAATGGGCGAGTTTCGTAACTTTATGCATACTACCAACTTTCAAATTGTTTTTCTCAATGAAACGAATTTAGCTCCGAATTTTACTTTTAAGATTCGGGGCTATAATATCGAGCGATTTGATAGGCCCGATCGAGCCGGAGGAGGCGTGGCATGTCTCATACACAAAACCATCCGATATCGGCGCGTATATAACGTGCGCACCGCAATTGAGAACGTCAGTATTGAACCACAATGAATCCCCCTTTATTGAACTGGAAAGCGGACTGCGTGTATGTGGCTGCTACATACCTCCGGCTCTCCGCCTCACGGCAAACGATATCCTTGCACTAGTACCGCAAAATAGAGTATCCCTGCTGATAGGGGACTTGAATGCCACGCACGCCGACTGGGGCGGCGTAACTAACAGCAGGGGTAGATTACTTAAGGGGGTGATCGAAAACTGTTTGGAAATGTCCTTGCACCGAACGCCAAATCCTACATATCTCCGTAACGACTCGTTCCTGGATGTAGCTATCACCCGGGGAGCGATAAGAACAACCCAGTTACAAGAGCTGAATACCTTAAACTCGGATCATCTCCCAATCAAGATTGGCCTGTACCATAGGGTCCCTATGGCGAGTGACACCGTCATTTCGTACAGGAATGTTGATTGGAGGGTGTTCCGAGCGAGGTTAAACGAGGTAACCGTCGTACCAGGGCAGATAGAAACAATCCAGGAGCTTGAGAACGAAGTCCAAGCACTAACGACTAATATCCAGCGCATCCGTGATGCCATATGTCCTAGGATTACTATCCATCCTAGGACAGAATCCCTCCCTGAACCAATCCTTGAACTGATATCATACAGAAACCGCTTTCGCAGAAGACAGCAAAGCAACCGGACACAAGTGGGATCCGCTCAAATCAGTGCACTGACGGAGGAGATTAGGACTAAGATCCGCGATCATCGCAGCCAAACTTGGCTAGAATATATAAACAAGGTTAGTAGGAACGACGGCTCGCTGTGGAGGCTTGCCAGACGAGTACGCGGAGGTAGTACGCGGATTCCTGTGATTAGGCACCGTGGCATTGACGCGGTGGATGATCTGGGAAAAGCGGAGGCCTTCGCTGATTATCTGAAGGGCGTCTACAGTGAGGCGCCAGACACCCTACCTAGCCAAACACTCTGCAGTAACACTGTACGAGAGTTCGAGTCACGCAAATATCCTATCCCTCCGACAGTGTTTGAAAAGTTGAGAGTCACGCCGGCGGAAATCCGCAAAGCTCTTTGTCATCTTCCAAGAAACAAGGCACCCGGCCCGGATGAAATTCCGAACATAATCTTAAAAAATCTACCTAGAAAATCATTGATCCACTTTATGCATATAGTTAATGCGGTAATCAAGCTGCAACATTTCCCAACCCCCTGGAAAGCAGCGAGCGTAATACATTTCCCAAAGCCGGGCAAAGACCTAGCATTGCCCTCATCTTATCGACCGATCTCGCTGCTGAATACCCTCGGGAAGGTGGCTGAAAGGCTAATCTTGCCGAGGATCAGCAGGGAGGTCGAGCGGCTAAACGTACTGCCACCGGAGCAATTCGGTTTTCGCGGTCGACATGGCACTGTCATGCTGGCCGCGAAGATCGCCTCTGATATCTACCGAGGCTTTAATAGTCGACAGACTACTGCTCTACTACTACTGGATATTGAGAAGGCGTTCGACAGGGTGTGGCATGCAGGGCTACTCTACAAACTTTTAGCGAAGTACAACTTTCCACTTCACGTTGTATCCCTGATTGCATCATACCTTGCCGGACGCACTTTCAGTACTAGAGTAGAGAAGCGCGCTTCTGCGGGCAGGAGACTGCTGGCAGGTGTGCCGCAAGGCACGGTATTGTCGCCGCTGCAATTCAATCTTTATATAGCAGATATCCCGTCACATCCTAGAACCAGCAAAGCCCTATTTGCTGATGATACGGCAATCTATTCCCTAGATCCCAAAGCGGAGGTGGCAAAGTCGAACTTAGGCGAACACATAGGCCTATTATTGCCATATTATAAGCAGTGGAAAATTTCGCTTAATACAAATAAAACTGAACTTATAATCATTACTCGTAAGAGGAAAGACACAGAAATAACTCCACTAGTACTAGACAACACGCCTATATTGCCAAAATCGCAAGTAAAATATCTTGGACTGATTCTCAACACAAAACTAAACTTTAGCAAACATATTGCATCAATTTCAAATAAAAACGCAATGATAAAAAAGAGCCTCAGCTTGTTGGTAGCAGGCAGGTCTTTCCTGAGTCCTGCCAACAAGCTGATTCTCTATAAATCAGTCATAAGGCCCGCACTAATGTATGGTGCACCGGTGTGGTGTTCGGTGGCGAGAACACACAAACGCAAGTTACAAGTGCTGCAAAATAACTATCTAAGGGCAGCGTTCTCGCTCACGCTAAGAGATCGCATATGAATCGAGGACCTGCATGCGTGGGCTAGAGTCGAAAACGTCGAGGAGTACCGCGACAACCACGCATGCAGGTTCTACGAGCAGCAGATCAAAGGTTCACCCCTAACTGCAAACATCGCAGACATGCGTTACAACCCCGAACATCACATCGCACACGGCACAATCTATCGAGACATCACTACATACTTTAAGCAACTGAGACCACCGTAGTTTAATAAAAGTAAATCGGGAATCAGTAATAAAATGCCTTCATTTTCCTATCAAACTACCATAATTTAGCATGGAAATCAAACTAAATAAAAAAAAAATGGAAAAATCAAAAGTATCAGGACAGCAGAAGCACTAGCCTTCATCGACTAATGCTGCTCTGCTGCCTGGTGGGCCGGCTCACCGTGTTCGGACACGGGGGCGTGGCTTGTTAAGGAACCTGCTCGCCATATAAATACGCAGCAGCAACCACTTAACATACATGACTACTAGCCACCGAAGCATCCGTGTCTCCGCAGCTTGACCCGCGGGACTCGACCATTGCGCTTAATGCTGTTGCAGTCTACCGGAATAGGCTTATTAAGTCTTTTAAACATTGTATATATTGTATATAGTACGTTATTCTTAGTCTTTGTTATACATATTGTGGCGTCATTTTAACATTCTGCACTCCCGCTCCTTGAGAGCATTGAAGCAAGGTTTTTCATGTTTTTCCTTGCATAATATCATGATAATATTGTACATAATTGCAAATAGTACTATTATATCTATAAAGCTTCGGCCAATAAATTCCCATAGCGATTTTGAAGGGTATTCCCAGGGAAAGTTCAAGCTGCCGGTAATTCCACAACCCCTAGTTGTAAGTTAGGTTGAAGAGCAACCCCCTAAGGGTGCCCCATCTGTGGGCCACGCTGTAGAGGATACTACAGCAGGCGAAACCACAGCTAGTAGATCTAGGCAAACTAATGGTAGGCAATGTTTATTATAAATTGTTATTAAGAAATAAATATACAAGTTCAAGTACTGCTCAAGACGAGATATGTCGCAAAGCGGTTAACTGCTCCAAACGAAATATCTCGTCATTCAAAATTAAATTGGATCTGATTGCATAGTCTAACTATGTAGGGGTTTGGAACCTTCGGCAACATGCACTAAAACGGAGTTTTATCCACAATACCGAAACAGAATTATTGCACTCGACGCGCGTTTCGCTAACCATGTTAGCATCATCAGGAGATGAGTTTTAAT